>BPLR01005604.1:0-47884 GCA_021605095.1 Caerostris extrusa | reverse complement strand
TAATGCTTTTATTGCACACATTACAATGACGAACAGAAGATACATAAAAATAATAACAAAAAAGCCGGACTCAAAAACCCGTATCTACCGTGGGGACTATCAACAATGAAGTGCGAGGGAAGAGTTCTTATATGGTTACAGTTCAAAAAGTAGAGTGGTCAAGAGTTCAAAAGTTCTTGATATACAAGAATTTTCGACAAGTCGTCTAGCCAAAAAGAAACACAAGATACTTGATCCTACATGCAGTAGGCGCCACCACAATTTAGAAAGAACACACTCATGGTCTATTTGAGGGTTGAGTGCATATTTCCTCTTTATCCAAGTCTAACCTATCCAGGTTGCGAATTTGTTATGCTGCCTTCTGTTCCGTTCACGTTTTTTGCCGAGATCTGAGCAGATAATTTGAAGACACTTTAATCAGATAAGGAAATGTTTGCAGGAAACCGAACGAAACAAATTAGTTACGTTAAGGGCCCACAGTTAGCCCACCAACCTCTGTTATTTTGATAGAGGGATGATCCTCACTTCTTATCCATTAATATTTTTAACAGTAGCAGATTCAGAATCAATCATCCCTTGATTTGGCAGATTTGGTTGCAATTTTTTAAATGGAGCATTCACCCATCCCCCATTTTAAAGGACCCTTACTAAACACACAGAATCGAATTTTGTAAAACATCCATCCTACAGCTCGATTGTCAATGCCAATACGCTCATATACCGATTGTTACAACTGCCACCAAGTCTTTTCGTTTTAGAATGTTGCAGTACATCTGTGCTACAAGTTGGCCAAATGAGGAAAGTGTTAAACAATCAGGTTCTATGAGAGTGATGAGGGAGGGGAATATGTTTTTATTAAAACCTTTAGGGAATATGTGGAAAAATTATATTCTAATGGAGACAGAAAATATTATTATGAGATGAGCATGACAATATTGAGAGCATAAACTCAAAGTCTACAGGTTATTAGAAAAATATAAAAGAAACGATGGTAAGTTCGCAAGTTCGCAATAGTAATGATATGCAATGATAATAACGAAAGGAATTGTCATTTTTAGAAAAAATTGCGGACACACTACCATGAAGAGATCTCTATGGATACGACAAAGTAAGGATTAGGGAATTGCAATAAGAAACTATGAACAATATTTGTAGATACTTAAAATTGAATAAAATTTATATTCTTCCTCTTCATTGGCGCAACATGGGCCAAGGTCATCTACTGGCTGGCAGATTTCTGGACAGGAGATATCTTCTTTTACAAGGTAGGTATGTCAGCCCCCTACGCCCAACAGTCATATTAGAGTAAGACAGACAGCTTAAAGTGGATTCCGATTCACTACAAGCATCCATGGCCCCGCCGAACGAAACCTGTGGCACCGGGAGCGCCAGAACGCTAGTCATCGACCCAAAGCATAGTATATTGGTGCTAATAAATTACATTTAACTCTTTTTATAAAACAAGTAATATATAAAAAAATTTGAAGTCAATTTCCTATTTTTTTTCACTCTATTGCAGAAAGTCCTTTATAAATAATTTTCATTCGCTTTTTTAAGTTTATCTGGCGCCCTCTATTGGTAGATATAGGCAACTTAAATCTAAAAAAAACTAAAATTAATTCATTAAATTTAATGAATTAATTAATATTTGAATAAACTGTATTAACATCCGGTGCTATCCACTACAAGTTCAAAAAAAAAGATGTATTTGAACTTGAGAGTGGGTGAATAAAAAGTGTTTTATAAACGATTGAAAATTTGAATAAGCTATATATAGGGAGAGTGTGAGCTAATAGAAAGAATTGAAATGAAAGAAAATGACATATTTTTAATTTTGGTTAAGTTGAGAAGTCATTTGGCCAAAGGCGTCATCCTCCCCCAAACGATGGTACCTTTTCGCTGGTGCATCCTAAGAAGACGTGAGGGCTCAGGGGGAGGGGGGCGGATGATCGTGAACGTCAAAAGAAATCAGAATCAATGGGATGGTCATGAGCACGGACAAAAAATCAGTTGTCCAGTCACACGCGGGGGTCTTCTAATGGAGATATATCCGGGCTCCTTTCTTTCGTTTGTGTGGGAGGCACAAAAGAAATATCTGTTGCTTTTGGAGATTATTTTTTTTGTCATTCTGCGAATGAAGACTTCTGGGAAATGCTCCGCATAAAATAAAAATCAAGGTTTAAAAAAAAAAAAAAATTTTTTTTTTTACATCAAGTATTCCATGAAGTATGCCACAAGTATTTTTGTGAAAGATGGCGAATATTGATTTTTGGTTCTGACAGTCGGAATTGCAGTCATGGAACAGATTTGCACAGTTTGGAATTTTTATTTCTCATCAAGAACTCCTAATGTCGAAGCAGGTAGCTGTGCCAAGTAGTGCCTGTGCTGTAGTAGTGCCAAGCAATCTGTCACAATCGCCATCACATCTCCTAATCTTTTTGGGAGCAGTCAATGCAAATTACATCATGAGGAGAGGAAAGAACCTCTGTCTATTGGCATGCTAACTTGCGTGCGAGACAACTGAGTCAAGAATGAGTCTGTAATTGAAAGAAGTAATTGAAAAAGAAGATAGAAACTCGCGTATTGTATAAATTCGTCTGCAGTGTAAATAACACAAAAAATTAAATTATAAGATCAAAATAGATGAATCTCATCAATAAAATAGTTAGAAAACAATAGCTAGTTGCAGTGTTATAATAAAATATATTTAAGATAAATAAAAAAAAAATAGTTATGCACAAACACAATGTCTAATAAATATGAGAAAAGTGTATTGCACTTAAGATGTATGAAATTAATTAATCAATATGTTTTTCTTTATGATTGGTGTAAATTATTTGTTAATAAACCCGCTTCCAATTAATATGTATGCCCGGTTCATATTTTAAAATGCCATGAGTTTAACTGTGCCAATTTCTTTCATTTCAGAAAGATATGCTATAAACCTCATTAATTTATACATGCATTCCTTTAACACTATACACTATTTAATTGATAAACAAATTACAAATATAAACTGCTTTATAATGCTTCAAATACAGTTTCCGTCTGTAATACTCATTCCAAGATATCTATCCAAATTCTCAATCATAGAATTAAAATTCCACTCTTGCTTACTAGACGTCTATTGCCAGCACTTTAACTATCAGGACACTCAACTGCAAACAGGAATCTCTGCGAATTGCCAATCCAGATGTAATACAGGTGGATTCCGTAATACGAAGCCCAGATTAACGAAACCCTGAACCGAACACCTGTAACCCATGTAACGATTCAATTGAACGTGTAACCAGCAATTTAGACTGACTTACGTAACCGGGCCCAGTATTAAGGAAACGATTCTCTGAGTGTCAGTCGCCAATGCGGCAAGATATAGTTATGCTAAAAAATGAAAATTTAACGAATTTAAATCCTTTGTAAACTAAATAAAATAGAAATGAGTGAATTTTGATGGACACAAGTTTTAATCCACGTAAACAAAAAAAAAAGAATTACTCTCTGAGTGGTGTTTAGCGAGTTGGCTACTACACCACACCACGATGCCTAGAGCTGAATTGTCTCTTTACAGTTTGGGAACAATGTGGGTGAGATTGGTTTGGTTTGCCGCTCTACGGTCACCTTGTGCACACTTTAGGATAAATAGACCGGGACCTACAGTTTAACGTGGATTCGAACCACCAACAAACATCCATGCCACTGCCAGGATTCGAACTTGAAGCCTTCGGTATCAACGGCCAAAGAGCTAGCCAGTTGACCATCAGGTCGCGATGGGTGAGAAGAAATATGATTGGGCTCTGTGACGCTCTACGGCTTAAAATGGATTCCGAACCACTAAAAATGGTACCGAGAGCCAGAGCGCTAGCCACTCGGCCATCAGGCCCCTTTGCGAGTTGGCTGAAAAGTTTCAGTTACAAGCCTAGAAAACGGAATCAAACCGCAAGTTCTTGTAGCTACTTGAGGATACACATGATAAATCTGTAGGCCGGTAGGTCCGTATCTTGGATTTGAAGACAGACGGAGAAAATTCTGTTGCAGATTCCATCCACGAGGAAAATTAAGATCACACAACGAGGGTGTAGTACCTATCCCTCCACGTGTAACCCGACGCATAGCTGTGAATAACGAATTTCAAAGACGAATGACTTTGTATGAAATGTGTGATATTTGCTACATTACAACTACTACTACTATTACTACTATTACACCTAAAAATTCTCTCCTATCGCCCTTGAGGCTCAACGATATTCAACCACAGCAGAAGCAAAAAATAAATAGAAAGATTTTGAATAATTGCAGTAAACAAAAAATGGTGTAGAATAAAAATAACTTAAAAGTTTTACAACAATAGTAGTTGTGCTACTTTGATCGATAATCGATTTATTGCATTTTCATTAATTTTATAACTATCGATTTAGTATCAAAAAACGCGATCCATCGGGTTAGAATTCTTTAACTAAGTTTTATTTCAAAGTTTTTGCAATTTTGTTTAAGTATTTGAAATATTTTATATTTTTGTATTTTATTTCTTATTTCGTTGTTACCTGATTCTAACTTTTAAACTAATTTAAGAAATTAACGTTCCGAAAAATAAATGAGTTAACAAGTAATATAAAAAAAAAAATGTTTTTAAGTCAATTCCTACTTTTTTTCTCACTCTATTGCAGAAAAGACCTTTACAAATAAAGTTTACATTTTTCTCTTGCATGTGGCGCCATCTATTGGTAGATACATGCAACTTAAATCTAAAAAAACTAAAATTAATTAATTAAAATTGATTACTGAATTAATATTTGAAGAAACTGTACTAACATCAAGTGTCCTCCACCACAAGTTAAAAAAAATGCATTTGAACTTGAGTGGATGAATAAAAAGTATTTTATGAACGATTGAAAATTTGAACAAGATATATATAGGGAGAGTGTGAACTAATAGTAGAAATTGAAAAAAATACCGCTTTTCTTAAATAATAATTTAATAATAATAGGAATTGATAAATACTTCCTTTTTTTTCCATTCTAATTTTAATGTGTGTGATTCACGTTATTTTCTTACGATTTGTTACAGAACGAAATACTCAAGGCGGTTCAAAAGCATCGGATAATCATAACGTAGTACTCTTTAATAGTCGGAGGGGCTTGATGGCCGAATGGGTCGTGTCCCGGTGGTGACATGGAGGTTTGTAGTGGTTCGGAATCCACTTTAAACAGTAGGTCCCGGTCTGTTTAGTGTAAAGAGTGCACAAGATGACCGTAGAGCGACAAACCAAACGAAACCTAATAGTCGGAACACTTTATAAGCAATACGTTTTCTTTTTAAAACTCAAATTAGAATTTTAAAATGACGTGACGAAGAGGACAAGTACGGGACATCCGAAATTCTACAAGTCACCCTTCTTGACGAATCTGACTTTGATTGAGACCGGAAGGTCGAGTTCTGTTTTGGAAGACATTTTAGAAATACTAGTTTAAAATAAGTCGGTGGCGCACAAAGTAACGGAAAGAGCCTGAATCCGAGACAGTTAATAGAGCGGCTCCCCATTCCGGAGAGATTGATATCGCCGAACCAATTTCCGAGTCGCCCCAAAACTGAATGATGTCGTTTCAGATAAGACGGGCTCTTAAACTTCTCCAGATTAATTGGCTGCTGCCATTCACGGACACCGGAAGCTCTCACCCTCCACGCCCCCTCAGTGGTTCCTTGCAATTGGCAGGGATTGTTGGCACCATGACTAATTTCCTATTTCACCGTACAGTTTTCACTTTATCTCGAATCCAAGCATTCCTCCTCCAAATAAACTAATGCAAGTTTGCATTTAAGTTTCAAGAACTTTCGCATTCGTAAGGTTAAACATAAATAATCCCATCAATTAATGACTTCTTATACGAGGGCAACTCTGAAATTTTTGAGACAGCGGCAGACGTCAAACGCAGGAAAAAATGATTCGTTAAATTTGTAAATTTGAACTCTTTTAATGCCTTAGACGATAATTTGTGGTAACAATTGCAATTTAGCTGTCGTAGAATAGATTTTTGAAGAAAGGAAAATGGAATTGGCGCGAGAGCATTATTGCGTTATGATTTTCTATGATTTTAAAGTGGGGTTAAATCAAGAAGAATGCCTTCAACGTCTACAACTAGCATATGGAGACGAAGCTTCATCTCGTGCTACTGTATTTAGACGATTTACAGAATTTCGTAGAGGTCGAAGTTCTCTGCTGGATCAGGAACACACAGGAAGACCTTCATCAGCTGTAGTTCCAGAAAATGTGTCGGCCATACGAAAAATGTTAGTCCAGGATAATCGCTGCATTTATTAAATGATACAGAAGAAACTTAACATTGGATCCGCACCTGTATAGGGAATTATTCATTATTCATTCATATGAAAAAAATTAGTTTGTCGTTGGGCCCTCCATAATTTAACAGAACACCAAAAAAACGGAGCGTGTCAGAATCTTCAAAGAAACCATAAAATTATTTAACGGTGGTGGACACCGCCTCATTTCTAAAATCATAACTGGTGATTAAACTTACATGAGGTCTTTTGACGTTCTAACACAACAAAAAAATAAAATATGGGTCTTTGAAGATGATCCCAAACCAACAATGGTGAAAAGACAACGAGCAATGAAAAAAAGTAATGTATGTCGTTTTCTTCAGAAGTACGGGACTGTTCAAAGCCATCAAGCTGGAGGGACAGAAGACAGTCACAGCTAACTGGTACACCATTAATTGTCTTCAAGAAATTCTTCAAGAAGTGAATATAAGGGAACTCATGCTTCACCATGATAAAGCATCTTCTCATGCGGCAAGATCGACCATGGAATTTCTTAAACCAAAAACATCAAAGTGATAAAGCCTCCACCCTATTCCCCTGATCTTGCTATGTGTGACTTTTGGCTTTTTTTTTTAATCTCAAGAAAAATTTACGTGGTCGCCTTCCTTCCGAAGATGAGATTGATGAGGCTATAAAAGCATATTTTTCATCAATTCCAAGAAATGGATGGCGTGAAGCATTTAATCTTTGGAAAAATCGTCTGCAAAAAGTGCATTGATGTTGGAGCGGACTACTTAGAACACTCTTAAAATTTGGTAAGTTAAACTTGTACCATTTAGGCGTATCTTAAAAATTTCAGAGTGACCTTCGTATAGATGATAGTGAAAAAAGCAACATAGGACTAAAGTGAGCATTAAATGTATCCATAATTTTGTCTTCGACGACGATGGTCTGTACAGAGTTTTACATCTGTACAGCGTTTTTTAAATATTTTCTAATGTATTTTTTAAATTTAAAATATTCTGGAATATTTTGAATAGGATTTTAAAAAATGCAAACTTTGTTTACCAATTATTTGCATCTTTATCCTCACCTCTAAAATGACAGATGCTTATAGATTTATGCTATTCATCCACGAAAGGCCTTCTGTACTGCATCCATAGTTTAGAATGAACTCGACAGGGTGACAACTATAAATCTCCTATCCAAGTCCAAGAAGAGCTATCTTACTTTTTACCAAGGAGCCCTTTCGTAGCCGGGTTCGAAACCACATAAGTAGGTACTTATGTGGTTTCGAACTGGCTACCCTAAAAAAAAAAAAAAACAAGATGGGGATAGTGTGTATGGAGAGAGCGTTAAATTTAAAAACTGTGAGCAAACGAACCTCGATTTGTTGGAACATGTTATTGTAAGCAGTCCTATGAATTTTCTTCCAAAGACTACTCAACTCATATTCGCGAAACAATCTGCTGGTGGCGTTTTCTGGCATCACTGTATTGTAAAAACGAGAATATTAACTATGGGGTGCCCCATATGTTTTTCTTGTGTTATCTCTTTTTCACTTTCCGTTTCAAGTACTAGTAGTACTTCATGCGTCCTAATTCATCGTTTAAATGTTAAAATGTTTGATCGATTGATCAGTAGTTTGCCTATTTATATATTACTTATTTTATGGTACTTCAGAAAGAAATTTGGACTCCTGAATTTCGAATGTTTCGGTGATTTTTGAAATTTTAAATTTTGGAGTGCTTTTTTGAGGAGGTCTCATTTCCATTTCTGCAAATTTGTTGGGAAGAAATACATTTGGATAAATTGAGATAAAGCAGCGTCAGCGAGCATACATCTCAAAGCACCAGGTCAAGTCAAGTCACGAGAATATTTGGTGTGAATTATTAAAACTTGTGTTAACATCTCACATATTAAATCGAAATGTCCAGTGAGAGAGTTTCGTAGTTTTTGATATATGACTAGCAAATAAAATGGGCTGTTGTGATGCTATAAGCTTCTACTCATCAACTGTGATGTAAAAAAATCCTTATCGTCCACTGAACAAGTTCTGCCCGGTTCCTACTTTAAGCCTCACGCATATCCAATATCATCTAATTTGTGGGGCATGATTCATTATGGAATTTGTGTCTCTAATCCAATTTTTCTTCGTATAATCCGTGTCATATTTAAAATGGTACGAAAAAAATAGGTATCTAGATCGACTTTCATACGATGTGAGACACTTTTGAAGTGCCAATCACTGGGTATTATCAGAACAAAAACAAAGGAATAAAATCGCTATTTGGAGAGCACGAGAAGTGAAACTTATCACTTTTATGACTTTCTTTATTTTCACCGTTTGTGATACCTTGATTCATTGAAAGAAGAGCCCATAACTTTATACCGCGCTTCAACTAAAGTGTTTCTATTTGCCAAACTTTGTTTCGGCCGAGAAAATTTTTGCTTGACTCAGAAATATAAGATGTACATAAATTAAAGTTGCTCTTGAACATCCAACAGGCTTTTATATTCCCAAAAGAAAGAAATAAAAACATAAAAACTCTGGTGTGCTGGTGGAGTTTCATATCTCAACCCAAAAACAATCTTGATTCTCAAGGTAAGATATCTTTTGTTTCTATTTTAAGCTCATTTTCAGTAATCGGTTTACGGGATTTATAATAATAAAGCATTAGGTTCTTTTATTTCGAACAAGCATTTAAAATGTAAAAATTGGTTTATGTTTTTGTTTTCTTGAAAATACTTGTATTTTTAAAGTAAGCCTGAACATTCTCTTTACTTTCATATGCATCGCATTTCATTGGTGGTAAATTATGTTTCATAAATAATTCTTTTTTGTGAATAAATTATTTTTTCATTATTTTTAGAGAACTATTTTTTAAAAATTTTTTTAACTAAAAGTATTTTCTACTCAGTTTCTTAAAAAAAATAAATAAATATTACTTTATTTAATTTTAATATTGTGTTAAAAACATTTTTAATTAATAATATGAGGGGATAAACTGCAGATGAGGAAATGTTTTTGGTGACTTTATATGATGCATGATTGGGAAAAGGAGAAACGGACAAAGAAGAATTAAATTTTATTGACGATATTGGTCGGTAAACAAAAAATTTACAACTCGTGGATATTTTACAAATAAACAAAAATATAATTTCTCCGTTACAAATGAGTTTCAAAATGAGGTCGCATGCCTGGAATGGTATGGGACTTAGGTCAGACAAAAATCGGATTTCCCGGAGTTTCAATAAAGGTTATAATATTTACCCCTGACTGAAAGTAACGTCGCACGCCTACTAGGCTTGGAATCAATGAGTGGCCGGGGTATTCTTTCTCACTATTGCAGAAGAGAATTTTCCAACTGCTGAATTGTTTCTTGAGGTGATAGGTGACTAGCAACCATCTCCCTAGCATGTCCCAAACGTGTTCTACTGGTTCATGTCTGGGGAATATGCTGTCCAACCTGTTCTTAATTTTACATCCTCCCATTGCATCAACAACGTAGTTATAGCCGACAATAATAATTGATGCCAAAAAGTGCCAAACTATCATTGTATATGTTAAACTGCAAAGTGAAAGCCGCGTGATGTGCATGAGTTCATGTGAGGATTATGTTTGATGGAAACTGGTATCCCCGATGGCCACTCGATTATGCTCCACCTTATGGGAGAATTTCTGCGAGAGAGACAGTGCAACGCTATCTATCGAGTCAAGAAAGCATTTTCGATTCAGCATTTCACCGTGATTCCTCGATTAAAATGCATCGATTAAAGTTTGGCATATTAAATATTAAATATTTAACTTTTATGAAATACGTAAGTAAAACCTCAATTGCTTTTATTAAATGTACGCAAGGCATTTACTTTAACACTTTCAGTTATATATGTGTAGAATACAAAATGAATTTGATTCAATGTCCTCCTCTTAGAAGTTTGTAAACCTGGTGCTGAGAGAGGCTGCATGTCAAATTCCAGCCTTTGTTTACTGGTCTTCATTTATTGCGTCACTTTTTTCTGTTTCAGTCTCACACCCATTGATTCCAAATGGATTGAAACCCATTTTATTCTTTGAATCTAATGACTAAATGATACAGAACAAAATGAATCTTAGAATATTAAGTTAAAATGCGCTGGCATCCGTAAACTTTATATATATATCAAATGGATTTTTTAACTATGGGAGAATGGTAATTAGCTCACAATATTTATTTTTTTGAGTTGAACATGAAAATTATATAGAAATATCTTAAACTTTATCTAAAAAATATGAAAATCTTTTGAAGTGATGTTTGTTTATAGTTGTTGTTCTAATGTAGCTGGCAATACAGAAACAGTTAATCGTTATGCAAGGGCTACACCGCTGTTACTCATTTAGCACTACCCAGGGGGCACGTGTGGCTTGAAGATAGGCTACAGACGCCAGGAACTCTACCCCCGTAATTCTCTATTCTATTAGGTCGGTACCTACGGTTTAAGGTTGATTCCGAGCCACTCACCCGAAACCACTACTCCGAACCCGAAACAGGAGACGGTCATCAGGTTTTCATTTTTGTTTATAGTACGGCTAGCGATTTTTATTAAATTATGAATTTATGACAAATTGTTCTTTTTTAGTCCGCTATTTCGAATGCATTAAAAAAGAAAGAAAAACGAATAAGTCTTTTTTATTGAAAAGCTTTTAAATATCTTGTCTTCAAAATGTGTATCACTAGAGCGAAGAGGCCGTAAGTATAATCACACACTAAGAGTAGGTTAACAGCAAAATTATCCTTTTTATGATTTAGTGTCGTCTCAATTCCTTGATCTAGATTTT
Source organism: Caerostris extrusa (assembly GCA_021605095.1). NCBI lineage: Eukaryota > Metazoa > Arthropoda > Arachnida > Araneae > Araneidae > Caerostris > Caerostris extrusa. Next base: position 36,789 of record BPLR01005604.1, on the reverse strand, counting down.
TCGATAACCTATTTTTTAACAACCGAGATACAGGTTAGTGGTGTGACAACTTTTTATATTTAATATTATTTTCAGTTATTTGTTTTCTGAATAGAAATGAATAACATTATTTTTTCACAAAATAAATAATAAAATATTTTAAGCCTCTTCAAAAGCGGTTGAAAGGGATTTTAAGCATATAGTTCAGATTTTGGTTTATTTTAACATAATTTTAAAAATAGATAAATATTAGCACGTGGCAGATGATTTTGTATATTATAACCTGTAATTAAGATTTTTAAAAATAATTTAAAACAGGAAATTTTTGCCAGTTAAAGGTTAAATTGATAGTTTATTTTTTTTGCGCGATTTTTTTCTGGGTTGGAAATGTATATGCTTTTCTACAAGTAGCATACGAGAGTAAAAGAATATTCAAATATTCCTATGAATATTTTGTAAAAAATATTTTTCATATGAAATCTAAACAATCACATTGAGAAAAAATCAATTCTTATTTTGTGTATGTATAAAGTTTATAGATAAATTTATTTTACCAGAACACTACGAATTGATAAAAAAACGGCTAAATGTTTATTCCCAACTTAATCAAAATATATTTTAATAAAATATTTTGGCTTTTCACAATTTTTGGAAACTAACTAAGGATAATTAAATGTGCGTTCCTCAATAAAGTTAATAAATAGCAAAAAAAAAAAAAAAAAAAAAAATCCCATCTTTCTCATCGTCCAGGATATGACAAATTGTTTACTGTAGGTAGAATTTCAAAACGTATGCCACTATTTAAATTGGCAAACACTTTTATTTAAAGAGCTCATATAGAGTTCATTTACCGGGTTTTTGGCCACTACTAGCATGCAAATAAAAAAAAAAATCTGCGGCTATCATACACTCCTGTTGAAATGTGAGTGAAATCTGTTGGGAGATTGAAGTTCCCAATGAAAAGTCAAAGCCACTGAACGAGAGACTTCCTTTCATTTCTCGAGAAGAGCCTTTTATTCTTACTCCATGTATTAGGGCTTGAATTTCGTTGGAGTACTCCTTCCTTTTTAAATTTCGGCCCCACTTTTACTCTGGAAATGCGACACTTCTGATCTAGTTTCGCCAAACAGAGTCTTATTGTCAAAAACAATATTTTCCCCGGAGTTCCTGTTACACGAAGATGGATCCCGGATTAGGGAAGAGGCACTTTTCGGATTAAACAGGAATGGAATTTCAACGAGGAGAATCGACCGACCCTTAATTGAATGGATTCCGCGAAAGCGATCGCAAAATACACAAGATGAAAGTTTTTTTGTTACAATGCTGCACTTTTCATAAAGTAGAGCGGTTATGGGGAGTTCACATATTTCAGGACATTGCCAGAGAAACATTCGATAAAATAAAAGATTCACCATCCCGGTGCCGCATCTCATTTTACACCAAAGAAGAAATTTTCATGAACCAATTACATTTATTCCAGAAATACTGATTCGAAAATCCGTATTATAAGGAACATCTTATAATTAATGTACTAGGGAAACTGTTATTAGTATTTTATTCATCTATTTAGGTAGGCATTTTAAAAGTATCCGCATTGCTTTATTAGAAATTTCATACTCTATTTTATAGAGAATTTAATGATAGAAGTAATATTTGTAGAAGTTTTAAGGAATTTACAACAAATTGCGAGAATGCATTAGTAAAATTCATAAATAAACTATATCAGAAATTAAAAATGTAATTTAATTATTTTGTGGACTAGGAATGGATTTGAATCTATAGATAAAGCATAACTTGAACGAAATAGATATAAGTATGAAGTAAATCTGAACCGGTTATTAAATAGAGGGATGTAATCAGTTTGGAAAAAAATAAGATCGAGACAAATTTGCACGCAAAAGTATAATTTTTCTTTTTCAAAATAAAAATATTTCTCACCAGCAAATGACCTGCCCTTTACCCATTTAAATTAAAAATACTTTTCCGTTAACTAAACCCATTTTTATGCCAAATATAAATGACACCAAACATAAAATCAATCAACGGCCATAGCAGAAGGAAACGAAGTAATAAAAATAATAAATTAATTTTCTTTGTTTGTCCTTTGTACAAATTCACACTTTTCAACTTGGAATTCCACGTTTGACACGTGTATAGGTTATGGCCAAAGTACAACTGTTTGCTGCTTTAAAACTTGAACAATACCACCTGTTACACCAATGTCCGTTCCATATAAAGGACTTATTTCTGTTGGCACCAGATGGCGTCTGTTAAATTATAGTAAAAAAATTATGAATAAAAAAAAAGTTTACAATATTAATTTTCATTCTATTTTCTAAATTAGCGCTGTTATATTATTAAAAATAAATACTAACATGTTGAAAGGGAGGAAAAGTATTAGTAGTATTACTTTATTTAAGGTGAATTATTTTAAATCTCAAACTTTTCATTCTACTTGAATATTTTTTAACAAAATTCACCGCAACTACAAATTTTCTGTAACTCAAAAAAATTCCTATCTGCTGCAGCCTACCACGTAACGTCTGAGTAAAGCCAGATTGGCGAACTAAGGTGTCAGCCCGCAATTAGTTTAAAATGACCTTCCATCTTAGGAGCTTCGTAAACTAGACTTTCCATGAATGTTTTTTTTTTTTAATATAAAGAAATTCTTTGCGAAACACCGGGTAGATGGAGTTGTTGGACATCAGAAGTATGGAGAGCTAAGTGTGAATTAGACTGCCTGAAAAGCGGCCTAAACTGTTAGTCCACAGCTGGCTCTTTTCACCATCTCATCTTAAGCTTTTCGTAAACAAGTGTTTCGTTGATGAATTTTTTTTTTTAAATTTCAAAAGATTATCAATTATTTTTTCTAGAAACGGGTAGACAGGTTTGTTGATCTGTGGCAGCATGAATCACTGCTTTCATGGCGAATTGCCCTTTATATCCTCTGTACAAATTGTTTTTTCCAGGGCATTCGGGAGTAAATTGAGCGAGAATGTAGATAAGAACCTGACAGAAAAGATGTACACCATTAAAAGCTCGACATTTCAAAAATTCTTTTTTGAGAAATCTTTTTAATTTTCTAATTATTAATTTTCATTGTCTAGTTTATTCTTCTATTTTTCATATGATCCCAGAAATTAGGTTGTTTACTAGAAGTCAAAATTGTTTACTTAGTTACGTCGATAGCGTTGCATGTCGCGTGCTTCGATGTACATCGTAAAAAACTGTGGCGGTGATTTAGCCATACACTGACACGTACTTATTACCCGACACGTTACCCGAACTTATCTGAAAAGAAGTGATACAATAAGGATAAAATAGACAAGAAAATTTAATAATTAGTTTAAAAATGCATTTTTCAAAAATAATTCATTTTTGTTGATTCTTTCCTCCTGTACATGCATTTTTGAAATTATATAGCCAATAAAAAAACAAAATATGCTATTTAGCATATTTTATGAATGTCATTTTTGCTAGTTGGGAGAATCTGGTGCACGTTGACTAAGAAACAGAGATCATAAAATCTGCTGACTTCCATCCAAGTCATTAACTAATTAACTTCTTCATTCAGTACTTCTTTTATCTCTCTTAAGTCTATGGACTGTGAATATCGCTAATATATGCATCCTAAAGAGAATGCTAATAGAGTTAATATATTTCAGCAACAGTACTGAAATAAGAAAATTTCCTAGCTATTTATTTTTAGTTAAAAAATTAAATAGAGTGCCCCTTTCCCACCAATATTTACGCTAGTAAGAGTTGATCCATGAATAATCGTAGTTTGTAAATGAGATGAGCCTTCAGAGTTGCTGTGTGATGCCACTCCAATTTGAAAAGAACATTCTAAATGACATTGTCTGTCTACTAACTGAATGAGGGCCTGATGGCCGACTGGCTAGCGCTCTGGCGCTCGTTACCACGGGTTATGGGTTCGAATCCCGGCGGTGCCATGCACTTTATCCACAGAATCCACTTTAAGCCGTATATTCCTGTCTCATATGACCGTAGAGGGCCATGGAGGCCAATCAGACTTCTTTTCACCCACATCATTCCCAAACTGTAAAGGGGCTACTCAGCTCTAGCCACTGTGGTGTGGTGTGGTGTAGTAGTACTAATTCAATAGAAGGAATTCTTAGATTAAACGCACACAACCTACAATCTAAAGATGGGAAATTTCAATTCGGCTTTTGGTAGGATTTAAGTCATTTTTGGAGGTTTGGTTTGTCTCTCTACGGTGATCTTGTGCACACTTTGGGCTAAACAGACCGCGACCTACAGTTTAACATAGATTAAGGACCACTCACAAACATCCATGTCCCCGCCAGGATTCGAATCTGAAGCCAGGGGTACCAAAAGCCCATTTTTGGAGGAAATAGGATTAAATAAGAAGCGCACTCACGGCCATATGTTGTTGAAAACAGCAGTTCTCTTTCGTCATCGTTGTACATGATTTACTTGGGAAGGCGACTGGTTTGGCATGCCATTGGCATTAAAAATTATCCGTTTTTTTTGGTGAGATAAATTTGTAGGTTGTTAATTCTCCTTCCATCGTAACGAATGTTTGTTCAACGCCACTGTGAAGCAACTGGAGGGCCATGGATGTTTGGAATGGTTCGGAATCCAGTTTAAACTGTAAGTTCCGGTTTAAGATAACTGTCGAGCGTTGGTCGTAGATCTGACAACCCTATCCCGTAAAAAAGAAGACATCTCATGTTTCGAAATCTGCCAGCAGGCAGACAGCCTTTGCCCCCATAGGGCTGTTGCGCCATTCATGATGATGTGAAGCAACTTCGACCATTATTGAGTGTGATGTAGGGCAGCAGTAGTAGATAAGATATTCTAATCACCAAATGTTATGCTAATCATCAAGATCAATTAGAAATTATTGAATACAATGCCAAACTATTTTGTCTCCAATCGTACAATTGTATTTTATATTTTGTAAACGTAACAAGTTCTTCAATGCGTTTCTGCATGTTCATAAAGTAAAATTGATTTAAATTTTCCTGACCCGGAAACAAATGAGCCGTCAACTGGTCCGCTTCTAAATGGACAAAATAGGGGACCTCAGTAGTCGAACCAACAACTAGGCGGAGCGGAAATAGAACAAAAGCTGAATATTCAAACAAAGGCTGATCGATAATGCTCTGCGGGTGCTGACATGGCCACCAGATCCCCCGATACAAGTTCCGATATTCACCGCAGCTTTCTGTGATGGATGGACTGAGCGCAGCTCTTGTTGACGTGAATGGCCCGTTTAAATTCGCTCTGTCCAATGAACTGTTGTTATGGATGGCGTTCGGTTAAAAATATCGACCCTGGTTGGTTTAAAGCTTTCAACCAAGGATAATGATAAGACTGCTTATAAAGCCTCAAATAACTGCGCAAGTTATACACATGAAAAAGTTAATAGAGACAATTGTATTGAAAATGAATTCTCTTCTTAAATTCAATTCTTATTTAAGCTTTTAAAGTAAAGGTTTATATATCATAAATGGCATAAGACTATTAATTTGCGTTTTTACATTGAAGAACTTATGTTGATTTGTTTATGGTAGTAAAAACAAAACAAACTACTTCAACTGGTATGTGTTTAAAATCACAAGGACCCATAGAATCTCAAGTAATTTATAATATATCTATAAAAAAAAATTTGTAAATGTTGGTAGAACTGTCAATTAAATTTAATTTTATCTTTTTGGTATTGTTGTTAAAATCCAAGGCAGGTGATGATCTTGTATCTTTACTATAAGTATCCGATTTTATTTTTGAATATGTACTTTTAATCAAAATTTCGATAGCTTTATATTTCTTACCTTGTTGCAAGACTTAAGAATAAGACTCGTTATATTAAAATGCACTATGATAAATAGACTTATCTCTTTTAACAGCGCATAGTTAAAATCTCAAAAAGCGAAAAATGTTTTTTGAAAATTATACTTACAGTCGGCCAAATCCTTAATAACTTTCGTCATTATTATTAGATCTTCACACGCGGAATCGTTGGAAATGGCTCGAAAGTAACTAACTTGTTGTGTTATGCAGTTATTATCGACTGTACATACAACTGTAAAGAAAACTGCAATAATTAATTTAAAAATATCCTTTTTGAAAACCAGAAATGAACTGCAGTCATTTTTGGAATTCGAGTTTACTGAAATACTTCATTTCTTTAATTTATGTTTAATTTATTTATGTAATTTAGTTTGTAGAAATAATAACTTTTATTACAACAAACTCACAATAGATACACTATTAATTTTAAACCTAGGATGAATAATAAACAAATGATAACTATCATTCTAATGGATTCAAAATTATACTTTGTAAATATCAGATCGAAAATGAATAGGTTTTTAAATGAACACGTATCTGTACTCTATCAGTGAATGTCAAGTCTTTATTCCTTTGCTATGCATAAAAAGGATCCTGCAATAAATTTAAGTATTATTTATGCACATTGCAAATCTCAATTTTAAACCTAGGATGAATAATAAACAAATGATAACTATCATTCTAATGGATTCAAAATTATACTTTTGTAAATATCAGATCGAAAATGAATAGGTTTTTAAATGAACACGTATCTGTACTCTATCAGTGAATGTCAAGTCTTTATTCCTTTGCTATGCATAAAAAGGATCCTGCAATAAATTTAAATATTATTTATGCCATTGCAAATCTCAATGGACTCGTGGAGTAATAATGTGTAACGAACAGGCGCCGCATTACTTACAGAAATGGCGCGCCCACTTTATTCCCAAAGTTATTTTTATTTGATAAGAATATTTCATTTTGGGTGATTTCATTTTCAATAAATTTACCCTAATGTTATTTGAAATTTATGCACATTTGCATAAAAACAAACTTTATTTATAATATACTCAGAAAACCATTTCTTGCCTACTTTGTGATTGGTATCTATAGACTTTGATTTCAGATTTCAAATGCTTCTTTATTAATAAACAGAGTACCCAATGTGACTTTATCAAGATTTCTAAGAACAAATTAGAGTACTTTATGCTTCGTTTGTGTGCAGGAAGTAAACCATTTCAGTTTACTGAAAAGATTTATACGGTCCAAAAAAAATATATATATGGAAATGAAATAAAGTTACAAAAGGTATATGGATATGGTTATGGCTTGCAAAGAGTTTTTAGTAAACAGTACTATTGCTTAAAAAATAAACTAAATTACTATTAAAATAAAATAAAATTTATGATTTTGAATAGCAAATTGTATTCGAAAGTCCAAGTAAAGCAAAATATTTGTTTAGTCATTTTTTTGCAAAGTAACTGCTGATTTTTTCTAATTGAGGTTTATTGTAAGTGGTATCTGAGCTCTTTGAAGTGATTCTCTTCTTCTTTATATTAATATCTTAAATTACAGAAATATAAATTACACAATTTCCATAGTTATGCTGTTAACTTTGTAGAAATTAAAATTAGGAATATACATTTAGAAGCCCTGTGAAGGACGTTTGAAAAAGATTTATCAAACTTTCACATCCCCCTGAGTTTATAAAAGCATCAGTTCCTTGTAACAAACATTACAAGTAGACTGGATATAAGAAATCCATTTAAAAACAAGCTTAACTAATTTATTAATATTTCACTATAAATATATGAAACCATAGTGATCATTTTAAATCTTTCAGGCAATTACTGAAATATATATGACTGGGAAACGCTGAATCTTCTGGGTGGAGGGGCGGCCTGATGACGAAAGCTGCATTGTTAGCGAAATCCACGTTAAACTGTAGTGACGTAACTGTCCACGTAAACCAATTAGCCCAAAGTGGTTTATCGTGGATTCCGAACCACTCACAAATATCCATGCCCCCGCCAGGATTCGAACCTGAAGCCTTCAGACAACAAATGAAGTAGCAGGCATTTGAAGAAAACAATAGATTTTAGTTTCAGTGAATAGTCGATTGTAATATTTCTGAAAAAAACTTTCTAAAATAGTTTAACAAATAGAGGTTTAAACAAGTTCTACCAAATAAGTCAATAAATATATATTTTTATCCTAAATTTACTATTTATCATGCACAAATGAACAAAATAAAAAAACTTGATTCAAAATTAAAACTATTATGACAAATTTATTCAAATTATTCAAATTTAAGATGTTATTTACATTTTATAATTATTTTTAATGAAAATTGCTTTTTTTTTTTTACTCTTTATTTTTTCTTTTTCACATTCAAATGTAATAGTTTAATATCAGAATTAAGATACTATTTCTCCTTTTCTCTATTTGAACATTTCAAATCGACTGGCGAAAAATATTTCAAAGTCAAGAAAGTCAAGCTGTGAGATATGTAATCCTATTTGAAAGTTGAATGTGGAAATGGGAATATTTTACTTTTCTCCCTTCGTAATTCGACTTTTAGATTCTTGACACATTCTATTTTAAAAAGCTTATGAAATCAAATGACAAAAAGAATGACTTTTAATACTCGTCACGTAGTTTTAATGGTATTTAATGGAGTGCCTTTGAAAATGAAAATGGACAATTTTCGAGAAATACAAATTGGTTAAAAAAAACTGAACTGAAAACTAAAAACATTTTCTTTTTTTCATGCACTAAAGTATTAATAATGAAGAAAAATGAAAGGATTTTATTTTTCTTGATTTTTATTACTTGCTGCTAAAATATCTACAGGTTATAATATGAGGTTTCACAGAGAACAGTAACCAATAATTTCAACAGACTTGTATTAAGAATTTTAATTTTATACCCCCTAATGACAAGTAAGTCTTGAATTTTAACAAGATTTTTTAACGAATGGAAGCAGTAGAAAATAAATTCCTGTATGAGTTAACGTTCGCGAATATGTTATGACAAAATGATTCGATAAAAGATATTTCATTTTTTTTATGTTTCGTTAGTTTTTGAAATCCTCCATAATGTGCTGCAGAAATACAATTTATTTTGATCTACATTAATTGCAGTATTTTAATTTCTTTGTGTAAATGTTATGGAACAAAATTTATTCACCTGTTTTTATCGTGCAAAAAAAATCTTCATTAAATACTTTAACTGTTTTAACATAACGTCACAACTAATTGGTTATAACACATTTCCAAAGCTTATTTGTTTTTTAAAATAGCTTCATAGCTTATTTAAAATTTATTAACATAGTTCATTATTTTCAGTACAATAAAATTAATATTTTTCTGTCTATAATGTATGTTACTCATATAAATTAGCGGTTTCTACTTTCACTTCGAGTCAGAATTATACCAGAAGGGTTTTAGTATTATTCATGTCTTAGAAATCTTGTTGGAGAATTATGCAACGAGGGCAATAGCCATTTCAATGACTTGCTTAGATGTTTTCATTAGATATTCTAGTTTTATCTGACTGACCCTTCTTTGCGACATTCATAATGCCATTGCAAGAAAATATTTGACAGTTTTGGTTGACATTAATGAGATTTACAGTGAAAATTTTGTTCTTAGAGTAAAGCGATCTTTAAAGACTTCTTTGAATCATGCACAGAAAGATTTTTGATTCGTAGTGCGTGATTTGCGTCAGAATCATAATGCGTGGAACTTGTTGATTCCTGTTGCCGCGATTTCGTACAGGACATTTGTTCTGTTTTTAATCGTTTATTAAATTGGAACAATGGAATACATTAATCACGTTCACAAAGTACACAAAGTAAAAAAGAATCGATAATGACGGATTCCGTTATTTATTTACTTAGACGAAAAGGAGAATTTATGTGAAGATACAAACTAATGAAATTAGGTTTACAAATGTTAAATAAGCCGAAATCGTGAAAAAAATACACGGAACAGCTCTGAAAATAGCAACTATTCCAATATTTTCCTATAGTTACTAAAATATTTATAAACGCTATTTCAAATCTACTCTAGAGAAGGAATGTATATACAAAATCTGGCGTTTGTTATAGCTCAGTAACATACAACCATGTTTTCTTTTTTTTAACATGGATTTTATTTAACGGCACAACACGCCATTTACCGTAGCACATAGCTTTGTGGCAAGCACCGCCGAACCCCAACTGAAACTCTAACTGGAATTCTCTAAATTAGCTTAAACTGAGAAACCAATCTAAGTGAAAGGGGTTAATGTCAGCCGTTGCTACGCAACAAAAATCCGTTCTAAACTTCCGTAGGCTTCTCGGTAATAACTCATCTGCAAATAACTCTTTTTCTCAAGTTCTTATCCTACTTATGATTAGCAATCAATACAACATACGATACAATATATATATATAGATATATATAAGCAATGGGATATTCTTATAATAGAATTTTTTTGACTGAAATAGCACTGGAATTCCTTTTTTTTTAATGTCTTTATATGTAAAGATACTGTAGCATTTCAAAATAATTCACTACTAAACAAAAATAAAGTCAAAACTATCGATAAAAACAGAAAACCATAATTATCGCACTAGACAATAATTATCAGTTCAATAATGGATTATAATTTTTCTGAATAACAATAGTGTAAAATTAACACTTTGATTTCATGCTGTTGCATAAAAAACAGACATGATTTTTTCAGTTACATATTGATCCAATTATTTATTTATTTGGCATATTTAGAATACTACATTTGAAATTTTGCCAATCGTGCGCAGCAACGGACATGATTGCTCTAAATGCTTCTGAACACCAGCGGGTGTTTTTGTGCCCCTGGGATATTTCGCGGACGTCCCTTAATTTCATAAACAAGGCTGCAAATTCTGTCGAAGCGTCGTCGATGTGGATGCAGCGGCCGATTCTAGTCACAGATAGGAATTGGTTATGCATGGGGCGAAGGCCGCATTCTTCGTTAAATGCGCGCGGTCGTGTCCGTCAATGTAATGAGGCAGTAAGTTGCGCCCCAAATCAGTGGCCGTGATGATCGGGGATTTCGCTGGATGTGACCTCTTCGCGATTTTGACATTGGAAATTGCGCTCCGATTGCTTTAATCAGTGCGGGTAAATTCTTTTATGGGGCGAGGGGTTAAGGTTTATGCAATATAATGGATAATAGGAAGTGACTCCTGTAATGGCTTTTAAAAACAGAGAAAATTTAAAATAAATTTATATTAAAATTCGTTCGAATGAAATATAGTTTATGAAACATTCTTCCCTTTTAAACCACTTGAATTATTATTTGTTGTATTGATCAATGAGAAAACACCTGTTGTATATCTCCCTTTTTGAGATTTTTTAAATTTCCTTTCGCTTCACACATGGAGATTCTCACATGGATGAAAAATCGTATTGTATCTAACATAACATAAAGCTACAAGATCCTCTTTGCGTTTCTTTTTTTTTTTTATATCAAATGCTATGTTTTCGTTAAAACTAACAATATAATCATTGTAAAGTTCTAGCTCTAAATTATATATATATATTTTTAAATTCTCCAATAATAATTGAGAAAAAAATAGGAGGAAATAATTGTAAAAGGAAAACATATTTTTTAAAGGAAGGCATATTTTTGCTGACGTCGTACATAGTCATGTAAAAACAAAAACAACTTTTTAAAAGAAATTTTATAGAATATATAAAATGAAATTTTTAAAAAATAAAATTGATTACGAACGTAGGCAATTGTTTCATTTATAAAGTATGAAATATGAATTAGGAATTATATATAAATAAGTGTGTATAATTATATATACTGAAGTTTACTTTTTATAGGTGGGATTCCCACTCATAATAATTGTAATTGTAATTTTTTTTTTGCAATTTTTTCAATTCAAATAATCTGAATGTTATTAATTAAAAGGAAATAATTAAAAAAAAATTAAATTATAATGTAAAGAAATTTTTTTTTTTATAATTTAAAAATTTAATTTTTGGAAAATAAAATGTTTAAACATTTTTCATACCAGAAAATTATTTTTTACTAGAATTGTAATTTCAAGTAATTTACTCAAAACAAATTAAATGCTTTAAACATTTTTCGTACAGCAGAATTATTTTTTATTAGAATTGAAATTTCCATGTAATTTATTTTCACTGAAATATTCACATAAATTTTCTTTAATTATATTTAAATTGATTGGCCACTATAATGAATTTTACGTGTGAAATATTTTTAAAATCCTGTCAAATTTTAAGGTAAAATTTTTTTCAAATGCAATTTTTATGTTCTTTCAATGCGAAAGGAATATTTAAAAAAAAAATTCAGATTATAAAACGAAATAAATTTCTTTGAAAATTAATACTTAATAAAAATGTCAAGAAAAATAATTGTATAATTATGAAATGCGAGATATTTTATTGTAAAATTGTATTTTATACAGACAATAAAAAATTACAGATATTAAAAAGAAATCAAATACAAAAAAAAAAAAAAGAAAACGTTTATTGTTACAATTATGGAAAATTGATTAAAAATTTTTTTTTTTTTATTCCCGATACTATCCTGCCCAGATAGAATTATAAAAATTAATTATCTAATTTTTTTAATTGAAAAATAGATTTGCAATTATATATATATTTTTTTAAATTTTTTTCTTGAAAAGGTTTTATCAAGTTATACTACTACCATCAATGAAAATAAGATGGTATACAGATGTCGTCTCTTTTTGATTGGTTTTAGATTTTAACACAAAATATGTGATTTTTTTTATCAATATCAATCTATTTGATTGATTTTCTGTTGTTGCATAAAATCAAAAATTTTTGCAGTTACGTATTGATCCAATTATTTACTTGACATAATTTGGATACTACATCTGAAATTTTGCCTATCGTGCGCAGCAACGGACATGATTTCTCCAAACACTTCTGAACACCAGCGGGTGTTTTTGTGCCCCTGGGATATTTTGCAGACGCCTCGTAATTTCATAAACAAGGCTGCAAATTCTGTCGAAGCGTCGTCGATGTGGAAGCAGCGACCGATTCTAACCTCAGATAGGAATTGGCTATGCATGGGGCGAAGGCCGCATTCTTCGTTAAATGCGGGGAGCGCGTCGTGTCCGTCAATTTAATGAGGCAGTAAGTTGCGCCCCAAATCAGTGGCCGTGATGATCGGGGATTTCGCTGGATGTGACCTCTTCGCGATTTTGACATTGCAAATTGCGCTCCGATTGCTTTAATCAGTGCGGGTAAATTCATTTGTGGGGGCGGGGTGGGGGTGTTAAGGTTTATGTAATATAATGGATAATGGAGAATTGATTCCTGTAATGACTGTTAGGAACAGAGAAAATTTAAAAATAAATTTATATTAAAATTTATTTCGAATCAAATACAGTTCGCATGAAACACTTTTCTCTTTTAAACCACTTGAATTATTATTTGTTGTATTGATCAATGAGAAAACGCCTGTTATACATCTGCCTTTTGAGATTTTTCAAATTTCCTTTGTTTCACATATGGTGATTCTCACATGGATGAAAAATCTTATTATATCTAACATAACATAAAGTTACAATATATTCTTTAGGTTTCTTTTTGAATAAAATATTTATTTTCGTTAAAACCAACAATATAATCATTGTAAAGTTCTTGTTTAATTGCTCCAACAATAATTGAGAAAACGAAACAACATTTTGGGGTACATTTTTTATTGATGTCGTACATTACCATGTAAAACAAAAACAACTTTCTAAAAAAGAAATTGCACAGAAATAACTGGTTTATGTACAATGTAATTTTAAAAAATGAATATAAAATGTAATTTTTTTATTGTAATCTACTAGTTAAAAATTATTTATTAGTTGCTTTTTAATTTGGAATACTTATATAATAATATTAATACTTACAATTAAAAAAATATAATTTTCATTTAAATGTTTCTATTATGAATACTAAGAAAACCCCCTTTCTTTGAATTATTGCTTTCACTGGGAAGTTGCTCGAATGACATCATCCATAATTATCCTAATTATTATGATTGATAATTATGCTTTATAAATATTTAAAATATACAGAAAATTCGTTGTAAATATTGCCAATGCTACTAAAAGTGCAATCAAATTTGTTGCTAACACATTATATTTCCATCGAATTTTTATATTGTTTTGTAATATTCTTGTAGTGAGCACATTTATTAAACTATTATTGAAAACAAATAAAACTTTTCTCAATGAATCAAATGTATTGAACAATTTATGTAATGTAGCTTCAAATTTTAAATGAGATATTTTAATTTTAAAGCCTGTTCGATTCAGCCTGTTACATTTAAGATTAGCTTCGAATTTTAAACTAATATACAATTCGAATTTCTAAAGCCATAAATTCTGTTAGTAATTACAATAGACACGAACAAAAATAAATATTTTGAAATTGCAAAGTTAAGTAACTGAAAATTAGAAAAAAAAAGCGATAAAAATGTGTAAAGTTATTTTGTGGTTTTTAGGATGGAAGAAAAGCATTTTACATAGAGAGAATAAATTCTATTCCTTGCTTACATAATGAGGAAATATATTTCGATTCAAGAGAAAATAATAAAGAATTAATTAAACTTTTTGTTGACAAGAATATCAATTTTCCCACTTATGTAATTGGAAAAGTTTTCAAAGGCTTTTAGATTTGCATAATGTAATTCAAATGAAGTTTAAAATGTAGTACATTAATGTTACCGAAGGAAATTGAGTTCCTCAGACCCAGACAGTTTTCTGAGCAGATTCTTGTTTATGCCTTCAAGAAAATTCATTTCATCAAACTTGAGGTGCATTTTATTTCGAGAAATTGCTTTGTTTGCATATTTCCAATATTAAACCTGCAAATTAGTTTTTGAATTTTTGGACACGAGAAATACTCATTATAAATTTATCAGGCTATTTTTATTTGTACGTGTAATAACATAGATATCGCACGATGCGGAAATAATAAAGCAAAATATAATTTAATCTTGAAGTTGGTCTAATGTATCATTTATAAAGTAGTTCTTATGTATCGTATTTTTAAAAAGAATTTTTAAAAATATATCTAATACTACCAGACAAGCTATAGAACAAATTTAATTTCTTACTAAATTTATTATTATTAAATTTATTACTTATTTAAAATGACAAATTTTATTAAAAAAATTAATCTAAAATCAGTAAGATTCAGAATCCGCAAAAGTTTGTTAGAAGAGATTTTTTTTTTCTAAATATTTTTTATTGCAAGCCAAAATTTGTTTCAATTGTCTGTTAACATAAATTAAATGTAAATTCAAAAGATCTTCTTTATCTATAAAAATTGAATTTAAAGAAAATTTTCATTATCTATATTATATTGAAATATTCTTTCTTTTTTTCATAATTTATTGCAGTTATTAATTCACGAGTTTTGTATTCAGCGCATAATGAATTTTAAATTAATTTACATTTTGACTTTAAACTTCACTATTAATAAATGCCTTATTCTGTTTTCTTTGGGGTTTAAATAGGAGAAAACACATACTCATTTACAAGCCAAGTGTTATCATATCCTATTTTCAATGTATTCAATGTAACATTCACTATAAAATCTAACAATTTAGGCAAAGATTAAATCTTTTTGACAACAAATCACAACATTTTTTTTTTTTAAATTTAGTAATCTTGATTTAATATTTCAACAACTTTTAACATTATTTAGTGAAGAAGTAAATTAATTCATTAGTTAGTGATAAATAATGTATTGCGGAGGATTTGAAGGCAAAGTCTGACTCGTATGACATGCTAACAGTGGGCTTCATGGGACAATGGGCTATTTCCTTTTAAAAATTTCTAGCTTGATATACTTTTAAAAGGTTAAAGCTGTTTTTTAAGTATAGGATATTTTGGATTAAAGTAAAAAAAAAAAAATACTTACTTTATTTTTGCAAAAAAAAAAAAAAAAAGTTGTTTTAGAATTGCTGTTACGTACTTACTAATCATTTTTTTAATAGATTTCTGCTCTTGTGTCAATAATATTGTTTGTAAGTTGGTTTGAATCGTTTAAGTAAAATCAAAATGAATTAAGATTAGTGTTTTGAAACCAAGATTCATTCTTCAGAGATGAATAATGAAAAAAGAATCGCGATTGAAACGTATCATGAATCGATACAGCCTGACATAAATCGATGATACTATAAATACCTTTAAATACATAAAGTAATTATGTAGCATTAAGACACATTAAAATAAATGAGATCAAAATGTTGCAATCGATTTACATTTTTTTAAACTTTTATATTTTCTCTTTTATTTATCAAGAAAAAAAAAAAACTTAAAGTATTTAACAAATTGTAAATTATTATGTGTACTTAAATGTAATAGATCCAACAATTTTTACGGGAATTATACAACTAAGTGTTAATATATTATTAATAATATTTTAATAATTGTTAATATATTGTTAATAATAGTTTAATAATTTTTAATATATTGTTAATAATCTAATAATTGTTAATATATTGTTAATAATATTCTAATAATTGTTAATAATATTTTAATAATTGTTGATAATATTTTAATAATATTTAAATAATTGTTAATATATTGTTAATAATTGTTAATATATTGTAAATAATAGGTTAATAATTGTTGGTTAAATAATAATCTTAATAATAATAATGGTTAAATAATAATGGTTAATAATTTTATCTTATAAAATTACTAACTATACATTGCGTGATAGTTTTAGGTAAAGAACGTTATTCTAAGAGACAAAATTCTTAAATTTATGTTTAATATATTATTATTAAAGAATAAAAACCACGGAATTAAAAGTGATTTGTTTTTCCTTTCATCTTTCTTTCCCCGGAAAAAAATGTATTTATTTCAAACCCATTGCCATTGGGCTTACAAAGCTGTTGTAAAAATAAAAAATTGTTTTTCCTCTTTGTCACGTGAAATGAGAATAAAAGCATTCCAAACACAGTAAATAATTAAAAGGCGAGATGTCTTACGCCCATTGACTTTCAAAGTACAAATGTACGCTCACAAAATATATTTAACAATGTACATTTTAATAATATTAATTCAGACTAAAGTGACTACTGAAATGAAATCTAACGAAAAAAAGAGCAATTTAGTTTTTTATAATATTTTTTCAAATGAATTGGATATTATATTGCTATTAATTAATGAATAGAAGAAATATAAAATATTTAAAAATAATATAAAATATACAAATAATAATATAAAATATTTAAAAACACTTATGCCAAAATCGAATGAACAAAAATAATGTAAAATGTATATTCAAACAAATTTACAATTTTTCGTTTTTTGTCAAATGTAAAGATGACTTAAGTTAAAAAAAAGAGAGTTAATGAGAAATTATAATTTTTAATTCTGGGATCAAAATTTTTTCATATTTAATGTACTAGCAATATATTATATTATTATCAATGCACATGTCTACCGACTGTAGTAGAACATGTATGGGATGCTTGGTGAGGATTGCTTTCGACACATTACTGAGACTTGGGTTTTTATAACGCTTCTTATTGAGGAAAATGCACTCCTGCTTCAACCATTTTTTGTTCACCTGGTGTTAAATAGCTGCAATTATTGCAGTTACGCCTTATATAAAACGTAGACTTTTCGGCATCACGGACAAAATTTGAATATTCTCAACTTTGTAAACTCAAACTTTCTTTTTAATTTCTGTTATATTTTTGTTAAAACAGTTTTCTAATTATAGGGTTTTTGTTTTTAGCAGTGCTTCATGCGCTTCACAGAAACACAGTCAAATTCTATAACAAAACCGTCACAACATTAGCAGCACAAAACCCGGAAGGGCCCCACACACAGACCTTTCCAAATGAGAAAAGAAAGTTGTTCTAGATCCAATATATATATATAAATTTCTTTTATAAAAGCATAGATAAAAGAAATTTCATCCTATTGAACTACCTTCATCCTACTGGATCCTACGATCCATCCTACACTACCCCCTAATTGTTTTGAGCAGTGTAATATCTATGTATATACACTCAAGAGCCAAAACATTATGACCACCCCTACATTTTTGCAATGAACTCGCCTGGATGACGTGAAGGCACGTGATCAGGTGGAAGTGGTATTTAACTGCTGCTGGAGAGTCTGAAGAATCATTCTTTCACTTACTTCTGTGTGTGATGGGAAAGGCTGCGGACCTAAGCGACTTGGATAGAGAACAGATTGCAATGGCTCGAAGGTTCGGAACAAGTATTTCCGAAATTGCACGACTCGTGGGTTGTTCGCGATCTACAGTTGTTCGTACTTATGCAAAGTGGATGAATGACGGTGAAACCAGCAGTAGACGACATGGTGTTGGACGTCCACACGCTATCAAGAAAAAGGTCGTCGGAGACTGTCTCGCAGGGGAAGCAAAACCTGAGCCAGACAGTGGCTCAGCTGACAGCCCAATACAATGCAGGGCCAAGTAGAATAGTATCGGAGCACACTGTTCAGTGGACACTGTTGGATATGGGGCTACGCAGCAAACGTCCCACTCGTGTGCCTTTGCTGACCAAGCGTCATTGCCAACTGCGCCTGCGCTGGGCCCGGGAACATCGTGACTGGTCCATGGATCCCTGGGAGAGAAGTGCCTGGTGAGATGAATCACGGTTTGTCATTCATCACACCGATGGCCGTGCCAGGATACTCCGTCTTCCAGGTGAACAGTTGTTCCCTCAATGTACAGTAGGTCATACACAGGCCGGTGGTGCCGGTATTATGCTTTGGGGGACGTTCTCTTGGCCGTCTCTGGGAACCGTGTTGTGGTAGAGCAGACCATGAATGTTACAGGGTATCTGAACATCATTGCGGACCAGTTGCACCCTTACATGGCCTCTGTTTTCCAGCTGGAAATGGAATGTTCCAACAGGACAACGCCCCTTGTCACAAGACTAAAATTGTGGGGGAGTGGTTCCAGGAACATGATGCTGAATTCCAGTTAATGTCCTGGCCGCCTAACTCACCGGATCCTAATCCGATAGAGCCCATTTGGGATGTCCTGGGACGGCAGCTCAGAGTTCAAAGACCACCAATTCGCAATATCTCGGATTTGCGTGACCGTTAACTTAAACATCTGGTACAATCTGTCTCCGGCCATCTACCAAGGACTTGTGGTAACCATGCCAAGGCGGGTTGAAGCTGTGTTGCGCGCCAAAGGTGGGCCAACTCGTTATTGACAGGTGGTCATAATATTTAGGCTCTTGAGTGTATATTTTATTACTAATGCATTATTTATTCTATTATTATGCGCATTTATTTCCAATTTCTGAAAAATCGTGGACTGGAAGTATAAGTATATATATATATTTTTATAAAAAAACCATTTATCTTAAATAAGGCCTGAATGAAAAATTGATTTATCTGAAACAATTAAGCCATATATTTTAAATGCAGTTAAGGATAAAACGAGATCAGATTTTTTTACTCTAGGAATTTAAAATCATTCCCCTCTGAGAAACCTTCTACTCCTCACAATTCCAGGACAATTGCTTTAAGAGGTCGAGCCATGTGATTTCTACCGTGGCATCCACACTCTATCATACAAACAGGAGGGGGAGGGGGTAAAGAATTTTACGTGTAAGAATAAAGAGATGCACCTTACTCAAAAAAAGATATACATCAGAACATTGTGGGACCAGTTTACTTAAAATTCTTGTGTCAAAAGTATTGAGTTCTATTAACAACAGCGAATAGGTTAATCACTTTCATCCTTTTTTTTTTTTTCAATTCCTTCTATTAGTTCACACTCTCCCCGTATATATCTTGTTCAAATATTCAATCGTTCATAAAATACTTTTATTCATCCACTCGAGTTCAAATACATTCTTTTGAACTTGTAATGGACGGCATTTGATGTTAATACAGTTTTTCAATTATTAATTTATTCATTAAATTTAATTACTTAATTTAGTTTTTTTTTAGATTTAAGTTGCATATATCTACCCATAGATGGCGCCAGATACACTTAAAAAAATGAATGAAAATTATTTATAAAGGACTCTCTGCAATAGAGTGAAAAAAAAAAAGTTGGAATTGACTTGAAATTTTTTTTTTTTTTTTATGTTACTTTTTTTTTTTTCCCCATCTCATTCTGAGCAATGAAAACATCCTGAGTATCGACTTTTCTCTTTTCATCGTTTGCTGCACATTTTTTCTGCTACGGCTTGCCACTGCGCATGAAACTCACTCTGCGGAATTTACTCTGTTAGAGGAAGAAGGTCATTATTTTAAAGAATCCCGGGCTTTTCTCTATTTCCTTAAAAGCCGCATTTGCTGATGTTCTGCTGAGGATAGATATCAGCAATTTCGAGTGAATAGGAAAAGGAGCATTTTGATTCTCCCAGCGGCATTTTGAATTGTGGTGCTCCTCTAATCAGCCCTCATCTTACTCAGAATTCCCGCCAACAGCTTTTATGGGCGGTCGCTTCCCCTAAAAGCAAATTAATTTGTTTCCAACGAATATCTTTAGTGCTTTTATGCATTAGTTTCAGAATATTTGAAGAAGAGACTTAAACCTTTATCGAGTCTTTTTACATAAAGACGATTTGGAATTTTTCTTTTTATATTCAGCAATTACGCTTTTCTTGCTGCTTGGTTATATAATTCGAACTTTTCACCAAGTTTTTAAATCGTGAAAGAAATGAACAGGCAGCTAAAAGGCTAAAGTTCACTTAATACTGGGAGTCTTTTTAAAAGGAAGGGACTGGATGGAGATTGAGAGAATGTATTTCGTTCAATCCTGGGAGATATAGTTTCCTCCACTACTAAGAGCAAATTCTGGCGCTCGGTACGCAGCTTTCCGTTCGAACCCCGGCGGTAATATGGATGTTTGTAGTGGTTCGGAGTCCACTTTAAACTGTAGGTCGTGGTCTAACAGGATCGCAGAGCGTTGCGGGTATTGTTACTCCGCGTCCCTAACTTATCTTCAAACTACACGCACCTCCTGGGTAGTGCTAAGTGAGTAACGTCTGTGCACCGCTTGCCTTAAGGCATGCAAGACAACTGTCACCAGCTGCATTAGAACAAAGGAAAATATGAGCAAATGCGAAATATGTGTGATCTAATTGTTTGATTAAAGTATTTTTATGGATATACGACTTCTTAATAACCTACAATTATGGAGAAATATACGGGAAAAAAAGTATTTATATAAAATGAGAAAAAGTAATGTATATTAACGTTTTGTGATTCATGTGAGAAATATAATCTTTTATTTATATTATTTTGATTCTTAAAATTAAATTAAAATTTTAGAAAATGATAATATGGGACATTACTAAAGCATCAAGTGAGAATTGTTTTGTAAATTATATACAGTTGGTGTAGTTACTTAATTGCTTTATGTTAGATATATCGGATGCCTGCTGTTGCTGAAGATAACATATGTATCGATTTTATGGAAAACTTCCCCAGAAAAATATATTATCATTTATAGAAAATGATATCGATGTGGAAGGAGGTTCATCACATGGGAAGCTAACAAAATGTCGTTATTTTTAACACACTCGTTATTTTTTATCGAAAAACAAGAGTAATTCTTTTTCTTTAAATTTTAATCGTAGAAATCTATGCGTGTTGTGCACATTTTTGATGCAAATATCGATATCAAATGAGTTGTATTGGATCGCATGTCGATTTGACATCTAGTTAAAGCAATTCTAAAATACTTGGTTTCAGTTCGCTGGGAATTTTTAAGAAATAAGTTCTTGGTGAAGTAAAGATTCAGATTTCTTGATGAGTCTAAAATCCCTAATTCATTAGTGTTCATAAAAAAACTGCATAAAAAGAATAATGAATAATTTCACACATTTTAATGAAACTTATGAATTTTGAATCCGTTAAAAAGAAATGGCATAAAATAAAATAGCGTTGGCAAATCAGGATGATAATAATGACAAAAAAGATTTTAAAATAATTCTTATATAATGATTGTATTAATTATTAGATTGTTAAGTTTAAATTATCAGTACTATTAAAATATATACATTGATTTAAGCTTTTCGCAAATATCTTCAAAAGAGATTCAAGTTCCGTTGAAGAAACGAGTGATAAATGGTGTTCTAAGCATGGAGTAAGGTCTTCAAACGGATCTTATTGCTTTTCACTTTTATTTCGCATTGAAATCGGTGAAAAAAAAATCATTCTTCACAATTCAGTTTCATCACAGACATGTATTATGGTTTCGTACTATTTCAAATGTAATTATTCTTTATTAAAATACTTTTAATGATTCAATCGACAACACTGTAATTATTTATAAATATTTCATATACTTCAGTGATAATTATTTGTGATATATTGAATATCATATAATAATTATCCTTCTGCAAAAGATTTAATGAGCTGGTATCTTTCGAAAGTAGGTAAATGCATTAAAATCGCAATGATTTCCAACTCTAACAAGCGAGTCCGTTCCTTTTCAGATATTTATTATGTAATTAAAGGTAAATATTTCTGACAAGCTACACTCATATCTCTAAGCGATTGCGGAGTCAGGGAGTCCCTTTCGAAACCACGTCTCTGCTCGAAAATCAGTTATTTGTGGCCATTCCACCGACACTAATGCACTTCCGATTCGCATTACGCCAAATAAGCTTTCTCGAGAATGGCAACACCGCCCGTCGCAGCCTCGTCCTCAGAGCAAGACAATGCGGGGAAGAGGAAGTGCTTGTTTTGGACGTCACTTCCGACTCAGCACAAACGACACTCCATTGCGGCGATTCCTCCTTGAAAACATTTGTTTCAATTTTCAAAATTGTATGTTACTGTTAAAGGGGTATATTTAATTAAAACATATCCTTTATTATAAGGGGATATATTTCTTTTAAAAAATAAAATATATTTTTATATGGATATAGATATTTTTATGGTTCTTCATTTGATTAACGATTCTTAATTCTTTTATTAACAAGTAATATAAAACTTTTTTTTTAACGTCAATTCCTACTTTTTTTCACTATACTGCAAACAGTCCTTTATAAATAAGGTTGAAATTTTCTTCTTACATCTGGCGCCATCTATTGGTAGACACATGGGACTTAAATTTAAAAAAAATAATAAAAAAATTAATTAAGGAATTAATATTTGATAAACCGTATTAACATGAAGAGTCATCCACTACAAGTTAAAAAAAAATGTATTTGAACTTGAGTGGATGAATAAAAAAGTATTTCATTAATGATTGAAAATTTGAACAAGATATATATAGGGAGAGTATGAATTAATAGTAGGAATTGAAAAAAAAAAAGCATAATTTAATTTGTGGAAGACAAAACTTCAAGTAGAAATAGTTCATTTAATTATTTAAATGACAAAGGGAATAATAAAATAGTTTGCTAGAAATTTTAATTGTTAATAAAGATATAGGTATTGAAAAAATTACTTCTTTACTAAATGTTACTATTGAAAGATGAATAATAATAATTGTTTAAGAATCCACTTGTATCATAAAAAGATAATTTCTTAAATACGTAGTTCACATGTTAATTGAAAACTTCTCTAAGGGAATCCATATTTTCCAAAGTAACCAATTCTTTTCAAAAATAGAATGTAAAGTAAATAAATCTTTATCAGTTTACAGGTCTATACCAAAGTACAAAAGCTTCTATTTCTCAGAGAGATCTTATTATTTGGTTCAACTGCTGCTATAGATTTCACTTTCATTCATGACTCCGTCTTGAAGAAAACTGTTTTATTAGCAACCTTATCACGAATTTAATAAAGAAGATAAAAAGCAGCAGAACAGACACCTGTTTTGTCATTAGCGGCTAATTCTGTTCATCATTCACGCTCCGATGTATCGAAAGCCGCTATCTGATCCCAGAGACGCCCGTTATTCTTTTTGTTCGTGTGCATCAGAAAGTGGAAAGATCACCTTTTAAATTGTTTCCAACACAACTCTTTCTTCACAGCCCCTTATCTCTGCCCGGAGAGGACGAACAAAACAAAAACTGTGAAGCCATCTTCAAAGTTCTTATCGACGAACACAAATTGTTTCGCACCATCGATTTGCATGACGATGGCCATGAATATTAAATATGAGGCTGTGTAGACAAAACAATAACCCGAATCTCTGATGGCTTTCATAACTTTTTTTTCTTCACTGCCTCCGCAACTCTGCCGATGCATCTTCTAACAACAATGTATGGATAGATCTAAACATTTGCCAACTATAGATATATTTTTCTTTACAGACTGGACTCATTGGATTAGAAAAGTCAGTAAAATTTTTGTTGCTCTAGTTGATTCACTGTTTATTGGAGAGTATAGATGTACTTCTTTAGAACAGGGATCTCGGCCCGCGGGCCAAATTCGGCCCTCGTCTTACTCAGATTACCCACCAACAGCTTTTATGGGTGGACGCTTCCCCAAAAGCAAATTGATTTGTTTCCAACGAATATCTTTAGTGCTTTTATGCATTAGTTTTCGAATATTTGAAGTAGAGACTTAAACCTTTTTCGAGCCTTTTTTACATAAAGACGATTTGGAATTTTTTTTTTTTTTTTTTTTTTTTTTTTTTTATGTTCATCAATTACGCTTTCTTGCTGTTTGGTTATAATTCGAATTTTTGTCTAGTGGATGGCATTTCTTTAATGAACTTTCAGTTTTTAATTTTCATCAAGTTTTAAATCATGAAAGTAAGTTTTCACTAAGTTTTAAATCATGAAAGTAAGTTTTCACTAAGTTTTAAATCATGAAAGTAAGTTTTCACTAAGTTTTAAATCATGAAAGGAATGAACAGGCAGCTAAAAGGCTAAAGTTCACTTAATACTGGGAGTCTTTTAAAAGGAAGGGACTGGAGGGAGATTGAGAGAAAGTTTTTCGTTCATTCATGAAAGATAGAGCTTTCCCACTACTATGAGCAAATGTGATATTTGAATATTTTTATCCGTGGGGTGTAATTGTTTGAATAAAGTGTTTTGATAGATATACGATTTATAAATAACCTACAATTATTGAGAATTATGCTGAAAAAAAGTATTTATATAAAAGGAGAAAAAAGTAATGTATATTGATGTTTTGTGATGAATGTGGGAAATATAATCTATTATTTACGTTATTTTATTTCTTAAGAGTTAAATTAAAATTTTAGAAAATGATTTTTATTAAAGGTTAATTATCTTTGTTAAAAGGCTTTTAATCATTCGATTGACCATACTGTGATTATTTATGTTTCATACACTTGAATAAGGATTATTTGTGAAATACTAAATATCGTATAATAATTATATTTCTGTAAAAGACAACCGAGCTGCAAAAGTTTTATTGTGCTTATATATTTCGAAAGCAGGTAAATGCATTAAAATCTAAAGCAACAAGTGAGAATTGTTTTGTAAACTATATACAGTTGGTGCAGTAACTTAACTGCGTTACTTTAGATATATCGGGAGCCTACGGTTGCTGAAGAAAGCATATGTATTGATTTTACAAAAATATTACCAGAGAAAATATATTATCATTTATAGAAAATATTATTATGGAATGAGATTCCTCACATGGGAAGCTAACAAAATGCCATTCTTTTTTATCAAAAAACACAAATGATAATTCTTTCAGGCGGTTTCAGTTCGCAGGAATTTTCAGGAAAAATAAGTTCTTGGTGAAGTAGAATGATACGTCTAAAATCCCAAATTCATTAGTGGTCATAGAAAACTGCCTAAAAAAGAATAATGATTTCACATATTTTATGAAATTGATGCATTTGGCATCCATTAAAAAGAGATGACATAGAATAAAAATAGCGTTCGTAAATCAAGTTGGAACTAGTGGAAGAAAAAAGATTTTTAAATAAATTTTATCCTATGATTGTATTAATTATCAGATTGTTAAGTTTTAATAATTAGTAATATTAATATCTTTATTGATTTAATCTTTACACAAATACCAACAAAAGTGATTCAAGTTACCTTGAAGAAATGAGTGATAAATCGTGTTCGTCCACAATGAAGTAAGGTCTTTAAGTGATTTCATATCTTATTGCTTTTACACTTTTATTTCGCATTGAAATCGGTGAAAAAAAAATCATTCTTCGTAATTCAATTGCATGAAAGACATATATTATGGTTTCGTACTATTTTAAGTTTAATCATCTTTATTAAAATGCTTGTAGTGATTCGATTTAACACAATGGGATTATTTATAAATACTTCCTACATTTCAAGAACGATTATTTGTGAAATACTGAATATAAGATAATAATTATCCTTCAGCAAAAGTTTTAAAAGGCGTATATGCATTAAAATCGCAATTTACAATTTATTATGTAATTAAAGGTAAATATTTCTGAAAAGTCTCCACTCGTATTTCTAAGCGATTGCGGAGTCTCTTTCGAAACGTCTCCGCTCGAGAATCGGTTATTTGTGGCCCATTCCACCGACACTAATGCACTTCCGGTTCGCATTACGCCAAATAAGCTTTCTCGAGAATGGCAACACCGCCCGTCGCAGCCTCGTCCTCCGAGCAAGACAATGCGGGGAAGAGGAAGTGCTTGTTTTGGACGTCACTTCCGACTCAGCACAAACGACACTCCATTGCGGCGATTCCTCCCTTGAAAACATTTGTTTCAATTTTCAAAATAGTATGTTACTGTTATAGGGGTATGGTTTATTAAAACATATCCTTTAATATAAGGGGATATATTTCTATTAAAAATGGTTTAGATATTTTATTAGATGGATATAGATATTTTCATATAGATATAGATATTTTTTATGGTTCTCTATTGACTAACGATTCTTAATTCCTTTATTAACAAGTATTAACAAGTATTTTAAAACAAACATTTCAAAGTCAATTCCTACTTTTTTTCTCTATACTGCATATAAAAAAGTTGAAATTTTCCTCTTACATCAGGGGCCATCTATTGGTAGAAATATGCAACATAAATAAAAAAAAAAAAAAAAATTAATTAATGAATTAATATTTGATAAAACGTACTAACATGAAGTGTCATCCACTACAAGTTCAAAAAAATGTATTTGAAGTTGAGTGGATGAATAAAAAGTATTTCATTAACGATTGAAAACGTGAACAAGACATATATAGGGGAGAGTGTGAACTAATAGTAGGAATTGAAAAAAATGCATAATTTAATTCGTGGAAGACAAAAACTTTAAGAAAAAAATGGTTCTTTTAATTATTTAAATGACAAAAATAATAAAAAAAGTTTATTAACAATTAACATTTCTAGCGAATATATAGGTATTGAAAACAATTATTCTTTGCTAAATGTTACTATTGAAAGATGAAAAATAACAATAATAATAATTATTTAAAAATCCACTTGTATATCTTAAATATTCAATCATAATTTCTCAAATATGTAGTTCACATGTTAATTGAAAACTTCCCGAGGGAATCCCTATTTTCCAAAGTAGTCAATTCTTTTCATGAATAAAATGTAAAAAAACTCTTTATCAGTTTATAGGTCGATACCAAAGTACAAAAGCTTCTATTTCTCAGAGAGATATCTTATTATTTGGTTCAACTGCTGCTATAGATTTCCCTTCATTCAAAACTCCGTCTTGAAGAAAACTGTTTTATTAGCATCCTTATCATGAATTTAATGAAGAAGATAAAAAGCAGCAGGACAGACACCTGTTTTGTCTTTAGCGGCTAATTCTGTTTATCATTCACGCGCCGATGTATCGAAAGCCCCTATCTGACCCCAGAGACGGCCGTTATTCCTTTTGTGCTTGTGCATCAGAAAGTGGAAAGATCACCTTTAAATCGTTTCCAACCCAACTCTTTCTTCCTCGTCCCTTATCTCTACCCGGAGAGGACGAACAAACAACAAAAACTGTCGCCGGCGAAGCCATCTTCAAAGTTCTTATCGCCCACCACAAAGTGTTTCGCACCATCGATTTACATGACAATGGCTGTGAATATTAACTATGAGGCAGTATGGACAAAACAATAACCCGAATCTCTGCTGGCTTTCATAACTGCATGGTGGTGGCATGCATTCTTCACTACCTTCGCAACTCTGGCGATGCATCTCCTAAGAACAATTTATGGGTAGATCTAAACGCTTTCCAACTATAGATTATTTTTTCTTTATCGACTTAATTCATTGGCTTAGAAACGTTTTTGTTGCTCGTTTTGTTGCTGGTCAAAATGAATAATCAATCGCCATTTGGGTTGGAGAGATTCCGCCATTCGTGGATGTGCGCTGGAATGATTGAGAACACAAGGTCAAGAAACAAATGCTTTTATGACTCTGGCCGATTTGGGTGTGTTAAATTCGTTGGCTGCAAACCCTCTTCGTGTCGATGGAGGGAAACCGGGGGAAAATTGGTTCCAAGTTATTGGGTCAAAATAAGCGCGACGTGTATCCAGCTGAATGTGCTGCACAGAAAGTGTTTAATTGGGGTTTTCCCAACTTTTCGTTTACCCAAAAAAAAACATTATTTCAGAAACAAAAACATATTATGTGAATATTATTTTGTAACATTTGCACTTTGTTTGTTATGAAAAAATTTGAGCACTCCAGCAGTATGTTTCGTTAATTTATATTAGAAGAAAATGGAAAAGTAAGAAATTAATTGATTTGCAAGAATGTTCAAAACAAGATAACTTTTGTCTTTTTTTTTTAAAGTAAGGCATGAGCTTTCATGTGTTATAAATGCAATGAATATATCAATAGTTTTTCCTTCATAATTGCTGTTATAATGAAAAGGATATCACTTCCGTGTCTTTCCAGTGATTCAAATAAATCAACGAGAATTGCTATTTAGAATATAAGGCCATTATTAACTCATACTTTAACATATCTCACGAGATAGTCACCGTTTTTTAAAAGCATGAATGTCTGACAAGTATTTATTTAATTTTTTTGTTAATTTTTAACTGTAAGCAAAATATTTATCAACCTTAGTTTACTCAAAATAACTTTCGTTAATACTCCATAATTTTCTGAATGTTAAAGTAATTACAATGATGTTCTGAAATCTCGCAGTCCTGTTCTAATTTAGCAGATCTATTCTTCTGAAATGGACATCGGCAGATGTCATATTTCAAATTTCTATTGTTCGGCTGCTCTTCTCACTTTAATAGTGTTATCACAGAAGGAAGCTGAATTCCTAATTCTTACAACTGTCGTATAGAATAACTTTTAGATTTGAATCGTGATGCATCAGGATGAGAAGTGAATCTTCCCAATCCAATTTAAAGACAGGTCATTCTCTGAGCCTGCATTTCTCGAAGTTGGGCATCCGAAGCAAATTGACTTTCCCCGAGTGATGCGACGTTTCCACCCCTTTCTGTCACTGCCGACAACCGCGCGATCTCCAGAGATCTGCAGGTCCCGCCGAATCCCGCCCATTGGGATTCCGAGCTGAAGAAATATGAAGTCACCTTATCAGTGGGAGCTTAAACGGCCCTCGGAAGATGGCTGATTTCCGAAAGAGATTTCAGATTGGGAGGTGCTCTTCAAAATGCGGTTTCTGTCAAACAGCAGGAAGTGCGAGATATCTGATTGCTTATCTTTTCGCAGAGATCTGAAAACGCAATCAAGTTCTATCGCAAGGCACATCCGGAAGTAAAATTAGATGAAAGGATATTTCACACATTCTTGCATTTCGCAGTGGACTAGAAATCCAATAACGGGAGGCTGCGAGGATTCTTTTTCAGTTTGGTTTCTGGCGAGGAAGTTATAGTAATTAGATTTGTAGAGTAATCTGATTTATCATATTACCAAATTTACTCATACATACTTTACTTAATTATTACCTTACTTACTTTATTCCATTTCTATTATAGAGCATAATCTAATGTTTTTTATACATGAATATAGTTTGAAGGTATAAAATGTAGTATGAAAAGTTTGAGATGACAGAAAGGAAAAAACTGATTAAAATTAAAATAAGCACGTGTTTAGTTTTTATTTTACAATTGGTAATTATTTATGTCTTGGACTCTCTGAAATCATCTAGCAAGAGTCTAACCTCCCAATGAAAAAGGATCTGATAATATTGATATATAAAAAAAACGTTATTTTTCTGAAAAAATATTATTTGAATATTAATTTGAGATATTCACCCTTTGCTTGTTATTTAAAAAATTTGAGCTCTCCAGTAGTATGTTTCGTTGCATTATATTAGGAAGAAAATGAAAAAAAAAAAAAGAAATTGATTTTTTGCAAGGGTGTTCAAAACAAGAGGGCTGACATGAACTTTGTTTTTAGTAAGGCACGAGAGTTCATGTGTAATGTAATGTAATGTATTATATTAATATTATATTATATTAATGTATTGTATTAATATTATATTATATTAATGTATTGTATTAATTAATATAATATATTATGTATAATATTTTTTTTATAATTGCTGCTATACTGGACAGGATATTACTATTTCCGTGTCCTGCCAGTGATTCAAATTAATCGAAGGGAATTGTTATTTAGCATGGAGGCTTCTATTAACTCATACTTTAACATATTTAACGAATACTTCTCAGACATTCATTTTTTAAAGCATCAATGTTTGAGAAGTATTTATTTAATTTTTTTTTGTTAATTTTTAGCTATAAACTAAATATTTAGAACCTTAGTTTACTCAGAATAACTTTAATACCCCTCAAATTTCTGAATGTTAAAGTAATTACAATGATGTTCTGAAATCCCTCAGTCCTGTTCTAATTTAACAAATCTGTCCTTTTTGAAACGGTCATCGGCGGATGTCATATTTAAAATTTCTATTGTTCAGTTGTCTCTTCTCATTTTAATAGCGTTACCACGGAAGGAAGCAGAATTCCTAACTCTTACAACTGTTGTACAAGTATAACTTTGAGATTTGAATCGTGATGCATCAGACTGAGAAGTGAATCTTCGCCAAGCCAATTTAAAGATAGGTCATTCTCTGAGCCTGAGTATTTCTCGAAGTTGCGCATCCGAAGCAAATTGAGTTCCCCCGAGTGATGTGACGTTTCCAATAGGGCGTCTCCACCCCTTTCTGTCCCTGCAGACAACCGCGCAATCTCCAGAGATCTGCAGGTCTCGCCGAAGCCCGCTCAATGTGATTTCGGGCGGAGAGCTATGGAGACACCTTATCAGTTGGGGCTCAAAACAGCCGTCGGAAGATGGCTGATTTCGAAAGAGATTTCAGATTGGGAGGTGCTCTTCTCAAATGCGGTTTCTGTCAAACAGCAGGAAGTGCGAGATATCTGATTGCTTACCTTTTCGCAGAGATCTGAAAACGCAATCAAGTTCTATCGCAAGGCACATCCGGAAGTAAAATTAGATGAAAGGATATTTCACACATTCTTGCATTTCGCAGTGGACTAGAAATCCAATAAAGGGAGGCTGCGAGGATTCTTTTGAGTTTGGTTTCTGGCGAGGAAGTTATGTTAATTAGATTTGCAGGGTAATCTGTTGTATCATATTACCAAACTTACATACTTTAGTTAATTATCACCTTACTTACTTTATTCTATTGCTACTGTAGAGTATAATCTAATGTCTTTTATGCATGAATATAGTTCAAAGTCATAAAATGTAGCATGAAATATTGAGGTGACAGAGAAAACAAAAAAAAAAATGATCGAAATTAGAATAAACATGTGTTTAGTTTCCATTTTACAATTGGCAATTATTTATGTCTTAGATGATTGCAGAAATTCTAACTTTCAATGAAAAGTGACCTGATAATGTTGAACGTATTCAAAACTTTTAAATTTAAAAAAACATTCTTTTGTAAGAAATTTGCTATCTATAACTGATATTTGGGTGACAGTTCAGTTTAAAAATTACGTAAAGACAGTTCCTTTCACATCCATCCATAAAGATTGAAAAATTACGTTCAGAGTTCACGAGAGCTGTGCAATAAATAATATGCAACAAAAGTATTCACAAGAACAGTTTTGTAAACTCACTACACACATAAAACTCAAATTACACATTTATAAACTCCTTTTTTTTTCTCGAATGTAAAAAAAGACTTAGGTTTAAAAAAGAGAATTCATGAGAAATTATAATGTGAATTCATGAGAAATAATGGGATCAGATCTCTGCGAATCAGATTCTATGGCAAACACATCCGGAAGTAAAATTAGTGAAGGGATATTTCACACATTCCTTCATTTTGCTCTGGACTAGAAATCAATAACGGGAGGCCGCGAGGATTCTTTTCAGTTTGGTTTCTGGCTAGAAAGTTAATTAGATTTGCAGGGTAATCTGATTTACCATATTACCAGACTCACATACGTTACTTAATTATCACCTTACTTACTTATGAAATTTCTTACTTATTTCATCCTACTGAAATTACACTATCCCCTAATTGTTTTGAGCAGTGTATTATACATATATATATATTCTATTACTAATGCATTTTTTTTTATTCTAC
Source organism: Caerostris extrusa (assembly GCA_021605095.1). Lineage (NCBI taxonomy): Eukaryota > Metazoa > Arthropoda > Arachnida > Araneae > Araneidae > Caerostris > Caerostris extrusa. Next base: position 4,581 of record BPLR01005604.1, on the reverse strand, counting down.
TATTATAAGCATTTATTTTTCAATTTCTGAAAAATTATAGAGTGGAGTTATAAATATCTAATTTTGTTTATTTAAAAAACCCATTTATATTGAATAACGCTTTAATGAAAATATTGATTTAGGTGAAACAATTCAGGGTTATATTTTAAATGTAGTTAGGGATAAAACCAGATCAGATTTTTTTTTTCTCATTGAATTTAAAACCATTCCCTTCAGAGAAACCTTCTGTAATTCCAGGACAGTTGCTTTAAGAGGTCCAGCAGGGTGATTTCTTCCTTGATATCCACGCTCTGTCATACAAACAAGAGGACGTTGGGATAGAGTTGTAGGAATAAAAAGATGCACCTTACGCAAAAAAGATAGAAATCGTGACATTGAGGGCCAGTTTATTTAAAATTCGTGTATCAAAAATAGCGAATTCTATTAACAACAGCGAATAGGTTAATCACTTCCATTCTTTTTTTTTTTCTAGAATTCCTTCTATTAGCTCACACTCTCTTTATATACATCTTGTTCAAATTTTCAATCGTTCATAAAATACTTTTTATTCATCCAATCGAGTTCGAATACATTTTTTTTTGAACTTGTAGTGGACGGCGCTTGATGTTAATGCAGTCTTTTCAAATATTAATTCATTCATTAAATTAAATTAATTAATTAGTTTTTTTTTTTGGATTTAAGTTGCATGTATCTACCAATAGATGGTGCCCGATAAACTTAAAAAAAATGAATGAAAATTATTTATAAAAAGGATTTTCTGCACTAGAGTGCAAAAAAAGTAGGAATTGACTTTAAAAATTTTTTTTTTATATTACTTGTTTTCATTCATTCTATGCGACGAAAACATCCTGAGTATCGACTTTTCTCTTTTCATCGTTTGATGCATATTTTGTTCTGCTGCGGCTTGCCACTGCGCATGGAACTCACTCTGCGGAATTTACTCTGTTAGGGGAAGAAGGTCATTATTTTAAAGAATCCCGGGCTTTTCTCTATTTCCTTAAAAGCCGCATTTGCTGATGTTCTGCTGAGGATAGATATCAGCAATCTCGAGTGAATAGGAAAAGGAGCATTTTGATTCTCCCAGCGGCATTTTGAATTGTGGTGCTCCTCTAATCAGCCCTCATCTTACTCAGAATTCCCGCCAACAGCTTTTATGGGCTGTCGCTTCCCTAAAAGCAAATTAATTTGTTTCAACGAATATCTTTAGTGCTTTTATGCATTAGTTTCCGAATATTTGAAGAAGAGACTTAAACCTTTATTTGACCCTTTTACATAAAGACGTTTTGGAATTTTTCTTTTTACATTCAGCAATTACGCTTTTCTTACTGCTTGGTTATATAATTCGAACTTTTCTCTAGTCGATGACATTTCTTTAATGAACTTTCAGTTTTTAATTCTCACTAACTTTTAAATCATGAAACTAAGTTTTCACTAAGTTTTAAATCATGAAATGAAGGACGAGGCCGCTAAAGGCTAAAGTTCACTTAATACTGGGAGTCTTTTAAAAAGGAAGAGACTGGGTAGAGATTGGGAGAAAGTATATTGTTCATTCCTGGGAGATGGTGTTTCCTCCACTATTATGAGTAAATGTGATATTTAAATATTTTTATTTGTGGGGTCTAATTGTTTGAATACTATACTATATTTGTTTTTATGTCTATACCACTTATAAATAACCTACAATTATTGAGAAATAAGTATTTATATAAAATGAGAAAAAAGTAATGTATATTAATGCTTTGGGATTCATGTAGGAAATGTAACCTATTGTTTGTTATTTTGATACTTAAGAATTAAATTAAAATGTTAGAAAATGATTATTTGGGACATTACTAAATCTACAAGTGAGAAATGTTTTGTAAACTATTAACAGTTGGTGCATTTACTTAACTATATTACCTTAGATATATCTGAAGCCTGCTATTGCTGAAGATGTTCGTTGCCAGTTCGTTGTTCTTGAAAGAGTTGCTGAAACTATTTTACGAATAACATCCCCAGAGAAAATATATTATCATTTATAGAAAATGTTATCGTTTTGAAAGGAGATTCCTCACATGGGAAGCTGACAAAATGTCTTTCTTTTAACATATTCATTATTTTGTATCTAGAAACACAAATGATAATTCGTTAAAAAATGTTAATCTGTCCCGTATTTTTGATCGTAGAAATCTATGTATGTCATGTACGTTTTCCAATTCCTACTATTAATTCACACTCTCCCCATATATATCTTGTTCAAATTTTCAATCGTCCATAAATACTTTTTATTCATCCACTCAAGTTCAAATACATTTTTTTAACTTGTAGTGGATGACACTGGATGTTAATACTTTCTATTCAAATGTTAATTCAGTAATTAAATTTAATTAATTTTCGATTTTTTTAGATTTAAGTTGCATGTATCTAATAATAGATGGCGCCAAATGCAAGTGGAAAATTTCAACTTTATTTGTAAAGGACTCTTCTGTAATAGAGGGAAAAAGTAGTAACTGACTTAAATTTTTTTTTTTTTATATTACTTGTTCATACAAATGTCTTGTATTGGATAGCATTGTGGTTAGACATCTAGTCGAAGCAACTCTAAAATACTTGGTTTCGGTAATAGCAGGGATTTTCTAAAAATAAGTTTTTGGTGAAGTACAGATTCAGATTTCTTGACAGGTCAAGATCTCAAATTCATCAGGTTTCATAGAAAACTGCTTATTCCCAATGCCACATTTATGCATTTGGCAACCATTTAAAAGAGATCACATAAAAATAGAATAGCTTTGGTAAATCAAGTTGGTAATAGTGGAAAAAAGATTTTAAAATAAGTTTTATCAGATTGTTAAGCTGAAGTAATCAGTAATATTTTTATTGATTTAAGCCTCTCACAAATATCGTCAAAAGAGATTCAAGTTCCGTTGAAGAAATGAAGGGATAAATAATGTTCGTCAGAATGCAGCAAGTTCTGTAAGTGGGTTTCATATCTTACTGCTTTTTTAACTTTTTATTTCGTATTGAAATCGGTAAAAAAATCCTTCTTCGTAATTCAGTTGAATAACAGACATGTGTTATGATTTCGTACTAATTCAAGTTTAATTATCTTTATGAAAAGCCTTTTAATGATTCGATTGAATATACTGTAATCATTTATAAAATATTTCACAGAGTTGAGTAACGATTATTTGTGAAATACTGAATATAGGATAATAATTATCCTTCTGCAAACATATCCAATAAAGATAAACCTTCTTTATCTTTATCAATAAAGATAAAGATAAAGAAGGCTTACGGAAACACTGCATGACCAGAAGCGCAGACAGAACCAAGTCAGGGCTACCAGAATTCCGCCTTATCCGGCTCCACGTATAGGGTGATATGTAATAAGTACAACACCACACCGCTTATGGCTGCCCTCGACTGGGCCCCTTTACTCAAGGCATCAACGTCCACGTTATGAGCGTGTTCGAGAACACCCGCGCAGACGTGTGGATCTCTTGGCCATCTTAAGTGCTTGTTTTGAACGTCACTTCCGACTCAGCACTTCATTGTGGCGAGTCCTCCTCGAATAAACATTTGTTTCAATTTTCAAAATAGTATGTTACTGTTATAGGGGGTATGTTTTAGTAAAACATATCCTTTATTATAAGGAGATATATTTCTATTAAAAATGGTTTTAGATATTTTATTTTATAAATATAGATATTTTCATATAGATATAGATATTTTTATGGTTCTTTATTAATTAACGATTCTTAATTCCCTTTATTGACACATAATATAAAACTTTTTCAATTCCTTCTATTAGTTCACACTCTCCATGTACATATCTTGTTCAAATTTTCAATCGTTCGTAAAATAGTTTTTATTCCCTCCACTCACGTTCAAATACATTTTTTTTTTTTAACTTGTAGTGGATGACACTGGATATTTAATACAGTTTTTCAAATATTAATCCAGTAATTAAATTTAATGAATTAATTTTAAGTTTTTTTAGATTAAGTTGTATATCTAATAATAGATGGCGCAGGATGCCAAGAGAAAAATTTCAACGTTATTTATAAAGGACTTTCTGCAAATATAGTGAAAAGAAGTAGGAATTGACTTAAAAATATATATTGCTTGTTTAAAGTCAATTCCAGCTCACTATACTGCAGGAAAATCCCTTTATAAATAACGTTGAAATTTTCCTCTGCTCCAGTGCCATCTATTGGTAGCCACATGCAACTTAAATCTAAAAAACTTAAATTAATTTATGAATTTAATTTTGTAAACTTTATTGACACCAAGTGTCATCCACTAAAAGTTAAAAAATGTTGGGCAGTGGAAGGGAATAAAAAGTATTTCATTAACGATTGAGAATTTGAACAAAGTCTGCCAATGTGGGGAGAGTGTGAACTATGTAAATTGAAGAAAGTACAATTTAATTCGTGGAAGACAAGAGCTTCAGAGTAAGAGATAGTTCATTTAGTCATTTAAATAGCTTAGAAATAATAATAAAATCAGTTTATTAACATTTAAATTTCCAAAGATATGGCATTGAAAAAAATTATTCTTTGCTAAATGTTATTATTGAAAAGATGAATAGCAATACGTAAC
>BPLR01005603.1:0-189167 GCA_021605095.1 Caerostris extrusa | reverse complement strand
TAAAGCCTTATCTCGATCAGAAAGGAACTGAACAGTGGCAAGATACTTTGATTTGTCTTTCTTCAAAATAGTACAGAGCTGTAAGACAAGAAAGAGTGATTAGTTATTATCTTGAAAAAGTAAAAATAATTCAATTTCAATTTAGTGTTTTTAAATTGAATAAAAATCCAATTTGCAGAAAAACTTTTTTAAATTACACTTTTTTTTTGTTCATAACAACTCACAAATAGAGGATCATATTTATGTAACAAGCCAAAGTTATTTCAACTATTGTTAAAATTAAGTATAATGAAATAAATAAAAAATAATGACATATATACTACATTAACATTAAAAAAAAATCTATGGGGTTTAGCATGGTGCCAAGAGGAATTTTCCAAACTGTAAATATGCAAGGCCATTTGCATATTTTATTATCTCCCCATTTCCAAACAAAACAACAGCAACATCTAATTTCCGCTGTTTTTCCACAACACAACCCAAATGATAAAGTAGTTTCCTTAAATTGTGTGGTTATTCCACAGCACACTCTCTACCTCAATACGCCAGTTGCTCCTATTTATCATTCCTGGTTATCCCTTTAAAGAAATGCTAACCACTCACATGACATCATTCCTCCAATCAATAGGTGAAAAGACACATCCATGATTAGTTCATTCATGTTTGTCTTCGCCTGGGATCTGATGCAAGAAATTTTGAATAAAACTCAAAATTTCAGTACAAGTTATTGAATTTTAGGATATTTATTTTTACAGGACATGTAAGCGGTGCATTGCAATATAAAATGTATTAATTGAAAATGGATGCAAGTAAGCTTTTAATTTATAATTTTACTCAAAACTGAATGGCTTTACAGTAGGGAACTACATTCATAGAATTAAGATGTAATTAAATAATAATAACACTATGGAAAATGGAATCAATAATATATAAATATATATAAAAAACTATTCTTGGGGAAAAAAAAAACATAGTATAATAGCAGTACCTCTCCACTATATTTTCCTTGAACAATCATTACGTAAGCATTTTCATGTCTGGGAATGACAGTTTCCAACATGGAGGGTGAAATATCTAAATAAATAAAAATTAAAATCATTGACACTAATAAAAGGGATATATATGTATTTATTTATAAATAAGGAATACAATTCTTTACTGAAAAAAATTTCTGCAATTAGTAACACCATGAAACCGTACTTTAAAATGTAACCCATCAAAACTGAATAAATAGCAAGTTAGGATTTTAATTATTTTTTTTAAATACATGATTAAAAATCCATAACAAGAAAATTAGGAACACATTATACTTCCTCCACACTTGAGTATTAAAGTTAAGAGTTTATCTGCTTTGGGATACATTTTGAACTAGGAAAAACTCCAACAACCTAATTATCTGTACTGTGAGAAAAACAACCGTCTGTCATTAAATAATTCATTTGATGGAAGACATAAAACTTATTCAAATGGAACAGTATTTTATTTATCTACCTACTCAGACCTGAATGTGGTTTTAGAGAAAAGTCTGTAAAGTAGTAAATTTTAAAATAAATATTTATGTATGTTAAAATTTACTATTTTATATTACCTTAAAATCATGAAAAAAGAATCCAAGGTAACAAGTTCTCTTTTTAAATAAAAGAATTAAGTAAATTCAGTATTTAGATAAAAATAAATTATAAAAAAAAATAAAGAAAATTTTATGAAAATCAACAAAAATACATTTTAAAAAACTTATCTTATTCTATAGAATACAATAAATATTTTTGAATAAAAATAAAAGTTCTTTAAAATTATTAAATGCTTTTCTCTGATGCTTTATCAGTTTAAATAAATATATTATATGTTTGAATATCCCATTTGAAGTATATCTTTAATTAAATCTCATTTCTCCATTATTGTTATTACATAATAAAACAACTGCAACAAGTTATATTTTATTGAGGATTAAAATACACAAAAAAATTACTCATACCATCTAAAATCCTGCCATCATCCGTTTTACAAAAGCAAGATTTTGATGACATAACATCAACAACTACCATCTATAAAAAAAGGAAAAAAGTAAATGAATAACACAATAATTAAAAACAATACACTTGAATGTATCAAGATTTATGTTTTCACAGCACGAATTAACATTTATATTTGTTAAATGAAAATTTGAGAAAAAAAAAAAACTTTATTATAATAAAGAACCAAGTTAAGGAAACAAACAATGTTCTTATACATAAAATGAATGAAGTCTTTCACAACACAAACATATTAATATGCCAATTTTATTCCAAAAATTTTATGTTAAAAATATTTCAGTAAATTTTCTACAAAAAACTCTTTATTTATGCATATTTTGTTAGAAATACGCCATTTTTTTAAGCTAATGAATTTATATAATGGAGTCTCACAATGTTATTAAAATTTTTATTTTCATTTCTAAAATAATCTACAAGTGAATGCTTTGCCACTATATTTAGCAATTAGATGCACAATAAATCATTTAAGTAGATCATTATTCTCTTCATGAGGATTATTTGATTTAAATATTCTTTTTTAATACTTTTTCTTAATTCAAATTTTTATTAGAAAGTAAAGAAATTTCTAAATACACATCACTAACAATTTTTCATAGCATTTTAAAATCTAATTAATATATATATACCTTTTTTTTTTTTTTTCTGTTTTTGCAAAATGCCCGATTTAAAAATTTCTGTATGAGTCATGTTTAAATTAAAGGTTTTTATATTTTTTTCTTATTTGTAACAAAGCAGGAATAATAAGAAAGATAAATTACACATTCATAGAACTAAGAGTCAGATTATCTGAAATTATGTGTAACAAATTCATTTTTTTCTTCTGTCTTCCAAGTGAAACTACAATATAAAAGTCAAGAAAGTGCATTTGGTATTAAATATGAACTTATTAAATATTACATATATCTTTTAAAGTTTTGTTTATTTCAGTGTCAAAAAAACTTTTTTTCACAAAGATGAATTTTTCAATGGGTAACAAATCATTTTTGGAAATGGCAGAGACATATTTGCAATATAAATTCCCCCTCGATTTATATTTTTCTGCAGACAATAATTCTTCATTTTAGAGCTACTTCAGCAGTAGAATACACTACTTCAGCAGTGTAGCTTAGACTAAAAATATGCACTAATACATTTTTCAAGAAATTTTTTTTATTGGCAATTCTTTGTCATTAGGCAACTGCCAAATCTCATGATCTGCTTTTTAATTGTCAAAAGGTAGTAAGACTTTACAATAATAGATAATTAAGACTTCAAAAGACTAAAGAGATCAGACAAGACTAGACCCCTAAAAATTGGGATCAGTTTTGTCAGTGCAAAAACATTTATATAATTATATAAAAACAGTAAGATATCCAAATATTTTATACCTATTAATAAAAAAATATAGTAAATATTTAGAAATTTCTCTCTAGGAGAAAAAAAAAAAGTTTAAATGAATGAATGAAATACATTAAACATAAAAAAAAAAAAAAAATTACAAAGTACTTTTCCGATTTAAAATATTGATACAAAATTTATAATAGAGTTAAATACTTAAAAATTTACCTTTTCATTGAAAAATTTTCCTTTTTGATACTTGTCATTAATAAATCGCACTCTTAGTTGAGGTTTAACCCACGTTTGTGAGGATTTTGAAGTTCTGTGCTTTTCTTCACTAAAACACATAATCATGCATTTTGTCAGAGAAATAAAATCTATTTTAGTAAAATCACAAAGATATACATACATCCCTTTTCCCCAGGGGAAAAAAAAATGCTTCTTAACAGTCTCCTGAAGAGAAAAGGTGACTAAACAAAATTTCTTAAATGTTCGTCATTATTCCTTTTTTACTAATTAAGCTCGTATTTATAAGGGGAAATAAAAAGGACGAAAGAAATATAAGAGAATCATTTTTAATTCTAAACTGTATTATCATTAATCCTAAGTTGAAAGATGAGAAAATAAAGTTTAATTACTTATAAGCTAATTTTTTTCATTCTTTTAAAACACCAAAGTAAAGCTTATCTAAAATGACTTTTACTCATGCGCTCATAACTATTAAAAAACAATTTAAAAGTGTTTCAAGGGAAAAAAAAAAAAAATTTAAAGATTAATGCAAGATAACAAATGTTGGACAAAATAACACAAAAATGTAATTAGAACTGCAACTTTTTTTAATTTAAAAAATTGACACTTTTTAAATTAAAAAAGTTTAGCCAATAGATGTTAAAAACACTGGAGTGAAGGTAAAGATTCTGTCTCATTTGCTTGAAAGTAACTTCAACATTTACCTTCATATCAAATAAAGAGTAGCTTCTAGACCCCCACAACACATCTTTTTTTCCATCATAAGTCACAGATTATGACATTTACAGATGAAATGTCTTCTTTGTCAGCCTGGAGAAAAGGTCCATTAAAAACAATCATTTGACATTACTTAGTCAGACAGACAATTGTCAATAAAATTACGGTCTGTATATCCACATGGTTGTGGGAATAGGGAAATCAGAACCCACATTTATTCTAATATATCACTGACTAAATAAACAGTCATGCTAATTCTTAATTGAAGACAAATTATTTGAATACTAACAATTAATCTTGTTAAACAATGCACATAATGAAAAAAATATAATATAAAAACAGGCATTAAGAAATAGCAATAAGTACAACTGTTATCATCAGGAATGTATGTTATAAAGACTATAAGAAATTCCCACATATAAGTTTTTTTAATGCATTAAAAAGGCCGGAAAACCCTTTAAATATTTCAATTTTCAATGGAAAATAAAATAATTTTATAAGCTTTAAATAAACCAATTTAAGACATTATCTCTATGTAACATAAATTGTATACAATTAATTAAAAATTTAAAAAAAACTTCACTGCAGCCAATGGACATTTTATAAGCAATTAAAACAAATTATTTTATACCCCTAGAAAGATCTTATGCTTATAACACTAAAACTAACCTTCTTTCTCTACTATGATGTCTTTTAGAACGTTTTTCGGGTTTTCTAGAATTTTTTCCTTCAGAATGGCCGTTTTCAGTTTCTTTCCTTTCATGTTTAGAATTATCCAAATCATCACTTCTCTCTCTTTTAATTGAATGGCGTTCATTCTTTTCTTTTTTCTCTTCTTCTCTTTTATATTTTTCATAAGTAGCTCTATCTGTAATAATAACAAAAAAAATTATAATGAAAAATTAAGATATAATGTCATGCCAAATTGTACTTAAACTTATTAAAAAATGTTTTTTTTTTTTTTTTGTTTAACGAAAATTAATATTTTAAATCTATATCATGTATTAATGTTTTAAATGAATACAATACTTATGTATTAGTAAATATTCCCATGCGAATGCTGAGACATCGGTTCAGACAAAGGGAAACTGTTTCTTATTTTTGCTATCTTACAAATACAATTGGTGCAGAAGTTTTCACTGAAAAATAGGATTTGTAGGTATATTTCCTTTGAATAGGCGACATTAACTAATAACACCAAATTGGGGTATATATCTGACCCGTTATAGAAATGTACTAGATGGTGTGGCCTTGGCCTTATGGCTGCACTGCCATATAAAAATACAAAAGTCATAGGTTACACACCTAGGCATAATACAAATATCATTTCCTGAGACCAATGGCTTTCTTTGGGGGATTATTGAATCCAGGATCTAGCCAATGGTGTGAGTTTGAATGAAGTATAAATGGGAAAACTTTAAGATGAAGGGTAAACAGAGAGAGACTCTGAAGGGGGAAGAGAGAAGAATTGAAGGTCAGGAAAAGTAAGATAACAGCTGTGGTGGTGATTATTTATATGAACTGCTCGTCAAAAGGATGTTTGATCCTATGGCTGTGGAAAGCAGTTTCCACTTGATTATGATAGACTCAACTGCATAAAGAAACTCCTACTGTTGTGAAATCTTCATTGAGGAGTGAAATTCAATTGCACCTGGTGCCCAGTTTCTTCGTTAAAGGCCAGTTGATGTCTTGAGTAGCCAAATGTTACAATAATTACTTTAGAACAGGACTAATTTCTAGTCCAGTATTATCTTCATAGATATATATTGGTTCAGGTACAATGTATGAACTTTTTTTGAACATACATTAATGAATAATTAATCCTAATGTCTAGGCATATCAGTAGGAAAGGTTATGCTTTTGATACCTGAAATTTCATCTTAATGTCTATCAAATTCCTTCAAATAATAAGTAATTGCTCAGATTTTAAATGACTAGATTATCCTTTTATTGCAATAGTAAGTAATCAATTAATTTGAGCAATCATTATTTGTTTCATGAATATCTGGTATTCCACATGAAAATTTATCGTTATTCATATTATATATACTGTTATAATCTAACTAAATCATATTGTTATATAATTTTGGTTGATGTCATTACTTCATGTGTGTGTAGTTTCTCTAATTCATACACTTCTGGAGATATTTTGAATCTGTTAAGTCAAAATGTGGTGTAAAAGTTAATATAATTCAAATTATTACGGTCACAATGTTGAATTATTTCCACATATGAGAAGGTCATTTATACTTGATGCTTTGAGATTAGATATTTTGTTATAGCAGAAATTGTCAAAATAAATTTGAAACTAAAAAGGTAGTCACAATCAAAATTAAGAATAAAAATTACTTATTATTCTGCTTTCTTTATTAAATTCTTTCTTGCTCACTAGTTTAATGAAGAATTCGGGTAAAGTTACTTTTTCATCTGTGGTTAATTTCACAATTACACGTGCGTTTTCTTCATCCAAACCTAAAACCTAAACAAATTACAAAATAAATTCAAATAGCTAAATAATAAAAAATAGAAATAAATGTCTGACATCAAAATATAAAAATGAAGTTGAATAATAGAAATTATTTAAAACAGAAATTTAAAAAAAAGCACAATATATTGATAATTTGTATTTTCTTTGATATCTAGTAATTATTTTGTATACTTAAGGTAACCACTCTAGATAAAATAAAATTCCCTGATGAAATTTAGAAAAATTCCAGATTATTTGCATAAAAATTGGACATTACATAAGATATTTTAAAAATCCAACAAATATGTAAATTATACATCAGTGATTAATGACATTTATGCTTAAAAACCTTACATACAGACCAGCCAAAAATTGAAGTTTTAAGGGATTATTTTGGTAAAGCAAAAAAGGACAAAGAAATCTCATTATTAATTTTCAATAGAACAAGAAAAATCAATAGAAAAAAACCTGTTAAACGATGAAAAGCTATGGCCAAGGGTTTTTTTTTTTTAGTTCTTAAAATCTATGTTAAGACATAAGTGAAATTTAATTATTTTTCAATATATCTACAATTAAAAACTATTGGGTATTATCGATTTCCTTTCAAGGTCACATATTTTTTAATTTTATAGATCACAGGGGTGGAAAATCAAAACATGATTTTAATAGCAGCTTTCTCTTTCTCTCAGTGGTTTGTAGCAGAATTTTTTTCTTCCTGTTTTCTTAAACATTTCCTGACTTTCTCTATTTTTAATTAAATTCCCAACTTTTCCGGTTGAATGGCCACCCTGATACTCCCGAAGTCAAAAGAATATTTTTAATAACCTGTATGGTGTTGATAATTTTAATCACAGCTAGATTTTTTTTTCAATATAAGAAAGAAAACTGTGATGAACTCCTTGCATTTATACAGCTACCTGTTCTTCAAGTGAGATTTTTCAATATCTCAGACAATTTTGATGCTTGTCAATAGTGGGTGGGTAGGGTGAAATCTAGCTTTACTAAATTCATATCCAGAGTTTAGAATTCTTATTAGGAGTGAATTAATTTAACAGGAGTGCTAAAATTATTTAACACAGATTAGATTTATGGAAAATGAATCTAATAGGTTGAAAATTTCAATGCTAGTAGAGTTGATAAAAGCGAAAGTGTTGCCTTGAAATGATGTGAAGTTTTAATCCCAATTACATAGCCTTTTTAATTTCGAGCGAAGTAGGATCAAGTAGCTGTTATGTTGCTGTACTTTTGAAAACAACAGCACTAAAATTTCGAAGTAGATTTCTGTTATTTTATCTGACAAGCAGTCAAGAATTACAAAAAAATTATTAATAGTAATTTTTTAATCAAATAAAAAATATTTTTGATTGCCACCAAATAGTGCTAACAATTGTTTGTTAAAGAATAAGGAATGGAAAGTAACATTACAACTCTTTTTAGATCGAATACCATTTTAATATTTTGCCTCTGGTTTTATTATTGCTTATAACTCTTTTTCATTTTTTTTTTAAATCATTAGATATTTTAAGATTCATAATTGATACTGTTTTAATATGGTTTTTATATTAGAAATTCGAATTTCATAGGCTAGCAGCTTATTATTGATTACGTTTACCCACTCATTTCTTTGACATCGAAGAGTTAATAAGTTTTATTTTCTGAAGCTGTGTAACGCAGGGTTATATGTTCTAATACATATAACCCTGCTATACATCTGTATCAACAGGTACAACTATTCTTATTTTTTACCTCTCCATAATATCCTTTATGTTGCCCTTGAATAATATTAACATAAGCTCCTTTTGTTAACTCCAACTTTTCTTCTTTTGCTTTTTCTTGATTTTTCTTTAGAACTGAAGCATCACCTCCAAGACCTAAACCTTTTGGTCTACGCTTAAGTTCAACTGGTTCTATATGCCTATAAATATATAATAAATAAAATGAAAGTGCAGGAAACATGCAACAGATAATATTGAAAACAGATGAACATAAACTGTTAATTCTTTTATGAGCTTACATAAGCTATTAAAGACTACAAATATATTTCATTATAAATCAATATATAAATATCATAGAGGTAGGAACTTATCTATTCAAAATTTATTAGAGAAATAGTTGAAACTTTCATTCTCTATTACATTACTTCCAGCTCCATTTATTGTCCTTAACATTGTAGAATAGAAAAAGTAGTGTAAAATATTGCATCCTTAGCATAGCCTTCATAATAGGAAAATTCAATAGCCTTCAGTTGGGTATTAACTATTGTATAAAACACATCAATTTATACAGAATGCTATGTAATTAGCAAGACTAATGCCTTTATGTATATCATAAAGATACAATGTATTCCCCATTATTGTTAAAAAGCTTTATTTATTTTAAAAGTATGAATGAACTATGAGAAGATTGATAACAGTAATAAATGCATATTTCTCTTCAAAAATCTCTTAAAGAAAGAACAAAAGAAATTTAATTTTAAGTTGTATTTTATTCAAATTAAGTTATTTAAAGAATAAGTTAATTTTTTAAAACAAATGAATGGATAATTAACCAATAAAAAAAGTATAAATAAAATTAAAAAGATGTTTTAATTTTACTTTACATAATTATATATTTTTTTTCTCATTAGCTCTAATTTATGGGGCCTATAGGGATATAACAAATTCCAAAATATATACATAATCAATAATAATAATTAAGTAATTTCCAGAAAAGTATTATTTTAATATTATATACTAATGGTTTAAACTACTGATTCACACACTGTAAAGCACACAAAAAAATGTCATTATCCTAATTCCCTTAGAAAATAACAAAAAATTATATGATAGTACAACATTTTGATGAGTACAAACTTTAAGTGACACACATTTCAAAAATATTATCTCAATTAAAATATAAAAATATTTAACTCTAGATCTTTTCACAACAAAATATTTATTCAAAATGACTATTCACAAGTGAAACACAAAAATTTCTTAATTACTTAAAGAGACGGTTATCTGACAGCATATCATGTTTTATAAGCAAATTTTTTAAAACAGGCTTTCCATTACATGGATAATCTCCAACTTTGAAATATTTGCTGTTAATTATTCCTTTTAATAAATTTTTTTCTATCTAGTATTGTGAATACTTTTACTAATATCAGAACAAAACTCAATTATTTGTTATTCCTATTGTAAAACATAATGAATAAAAAGACCAAAGTTATAACATTTAATGATGAAAAAGGGTTGGAGAGAGAGAAAGAATATTTTACTTCATTAATGATGCAGAATGACAAAGTTTGAAAACCATTGCCTAAAGTAATATTTATTAAAATTATAACATTACACTAATTTAATCTTCAACGTTCATAATAAATGAATCTGGTATAATTTGTTGGACCACATTTAGTTGTAGTATTTAAACTACAGTTTAATAACTCTTTTACAAAATACAGATTTTAATGTAGCCAATTTATCTCCTGAAATAATTAATTCACATTTTAGAAATGAGAATTTTAATTTACAATGCTAATGTAATAAAAAAAAATTTCTCTTTAAATAAATTTTACATATATATGTCTATGATATTTAAATTGTTATATTTAATGCATGATCATCATATTCCATTTATACATTTTACAATGAAATAGGACTTTTTGTAGAACACTAAAATTTTTTTAATTATTGATTAAAAACCATCTAAATTTAAGACGTTCTTTATCAAAAATGTGAAGTTTACATGATTTTCATAACTTTCAAATTACTATTTTTAACCTCCAAATGTAATAATTCAAATTTTTAAAAAAAAAAATTTATTTTAATTTATATAATCCAATGTGGAACAAAGACACCACCTTAAATAATTTTTCAATTTATTCCATGCAGCTCAAAATGTTTATAAAATTGATATATTGTTATCAGTTTTTAGCTATTAAAACAGATTTGTTAAATAGCTTTAAAGATTAATGTATTTTATAAATTTAAGCTATACTATTACTGCTGTTGTTCTATTAATAAATTTCCATAAAATATTTTTATTTTGTATGTAAATCTATTTATCCTATTGGCTCCCATTTACTTCTACATTTGCATCATGACATATCTTTTTGAATTTTTTTAAATATGATAAAAGAATATTACAATACACATCAATAGATATTATAAAACAAATAGATATTATTAGCCATGTATATATCATTTGTAACATAAGTAAAATATTTTAACTTACTTTTGTTATTGTTTCCAATACCTTCTCCTTCCTTCCATCCCATCCCTCTTATAAGAGCCATACCAAACTGCTCAATAGGAACTTTATCATAATCCTCAATTGTGGATTGTTCAGCCCTTAATGATACATTTAGTTTATCATCAGTCTCATATCCCTCAGGTATCTTATTCTGAACAATAAGTGGAATGGCGACAGTCATATTGGAGAATTCTCTATTTTCCCACTGAGCATTTTTCTCAGAAGATTCTGAAACATATAATTTTATGAAGGTATTATAGGAAAAAAAATAATATTCAAATATAAAAATATTAAAATAAATCTTTTATTTTTAAAAAATTTAGAACAAACATGTCTGGGAAGATTAAAACGAAGTATTAAAACTCACTAATCTTCGTGTATTTGCCAATTAAAATGCTCACCATGGAGAAAAAAAAAAAATTTTATTGATGATTCAGAGTGCAGTTTGATACTGCTTACATGAATTAAACAGGAATTTTGTAATGGTATGTGACAATGGATGAAACATGGATCCAGCACTACACTGTGGAATTGAACCAGCTGAATGGAGAGCAATCAAAGATGTAACAGTCAACCGGAAAGGGATGTTGGAAAGCCTAATAATATGTGACAATGGTCAACACATTAAAAGATTGAAAAACAAAATATCTATTTTCGATTACTTTGAAAAAGAAAAACTATCAACAGCAAGTATTAAATAGCAATTGATGGCAAAATCACAAATAAATGGCTTTATTTAAAGAAGAAAAAGTGCTCCTTTACTAAGATATTTCACTGTGTCATAAGCCAATGGTTACACTGCCTTAAATTGCACAAATTGGGCTTTAATCGCTTAAAAACCCGCCATATTCCACAGATTTGGCCACTAGCAATTATTGGTTGTTAACAGACCACTCCAGGGAAAGAGATTTGGCTCCAATGAAGTAGCGATTTCCGAAAATAATGCCTATTTTAAGGCCAACACAACACAACTGGCATATAAAAGTTGGAATGGATGTATTGAACTAATAGAAGACTATATTGATAAAAAGAAAAATTTTGCCAATAATTTGTTGCTTTAGTAGTTAGTCCTGGAACTTATTGATCAATGTGTTATGCTATATCATATAGCAACCACAGGTTTTGGGTTTGAGTCCCGGCGGTGCTGTGGATGTTTGTAGTGGTTCGGAATCCACTTTAAGCCGTTGGTCGCGGTCTCCTATGACTGTAAGAGCGTTACAGAGCACCTATGGGTGCTCCATCACAACAGAAGCGGCTTTCTTCCCCTTCAACGATGAGTCCATACGGGTTCGTGGGCTTGGCCTAGATTATATATCTACCAAGTGGGATAAGTAACAACCACAATAACATATATATATACACACACATACATATATATATATATACATACACACACACACACAGGCATACATACATACATATATACACACACACACACACACACACATATATATATAGATATACACACAAATTTAAAATTTTATAAAGAAATACAGCTATTAATGCATACATACGCTAGTGCTACAAGCACTATTTTGAAATAAAATACCAAAAGAGCTTTATGATAAATTGAGTCTGTTTAAAAAAATAAAAATAACTACTAGTATTTTAAAAGGTGATTTACAAGTACCTACCGAAGGGAATACTGGGATACTTTTGATGTGCAACGAAATATTCTAATTCTCACCATTCACCTAAAAATCTGATCTTTTATATATGCAAATTTTTCTCATATTGGTGAAATCGCAGTTTAATGGAGAAAAAATGAGCGATTTTATGCTTTTAAATGTTTCATTGTAGCACTTTGTAACCCATTAAAAACATTTCTGTTTCACTCATGGTTTGGTTGTGAAACATTTAGAAAAATGGACTTTTATTCAGACAACCCCCCCCCAAAAAACCCTTGTCCTCTAAACTGCGATTTTACAGTCATAAATTTATTGCATTTTTTTCTTACTACAAAATAATTGTTTAAAAAAAAATTGAGACAAGGTTGAAACAAGATGTCACAAATTTTTCTTTCAAACAATTTTTTCTGAATGTCAGAATACACTATGTATAAAAGTTATTCTTTCCGATATAAATGACAGTGGGGGGTCAAAAATTGCTTGTTTAACAATAGCTTTAGCAAAATTTATAATAATATAAAATTAAAAGAATATTTATAAATAAATCATTACCTTTCAATAATTCTTGAACAGCCAGATTATTTAATTCTGATTCATTTTCAGATGCATTTTCTTGTTTTTTTGTAGTTTTTAAATTTCTCCAATTGTTTTTTTTAATTAAAGGAATTACCAATTCTGCGGGTTTAGGCTTTGCTAAAGTGCTGAAAGAAAAATAACAGTGATTATTGAAAAGGACAAATATAGAATAAATATAATGTCTATAGTTATTGGATAAATGAAAGCAGTTACACATTAATAAATTATTCATATACATAAAAATATACCTCTTAATTTCACTCTTGTCAACAGACACTACAAAATCTTTGTTTTCCTCATCCAATCGATTTCCAGTTAATGCTTTTGCAGTAATTTTGGTAAATTTAAAACTGACATTTTGCCTATTTGATGGAGAACTTTTTTGAACAATTTGATTCATTTTGCAGATTTAAATTAATAAATATTAAATAATAACACGCAAAACTACACAACAAAAACAACTTTCAAGTTGAATAAAGGATACAGTTAAGAAATCAAATATTTTTGTTATGACAAAATTTCTCCGATGAACAAGGAAAAAATATATATAATTGAATTAATATAATTTAGATCAATATCTGATCTAAATTATTACTAATGCATATATATATATAATGCTATATAATTAAACGATAAATATAGGTACTATTTTGTTAAATAAAGATGTTGCTCACAATTTATTTTATAATATTCCTTAGAACATCGTTTAGTAACATTTTTATACAAAGTTTAAGCTTTATTTTTTTAATTTTTAATTTAATTTCACCATCATGTTAAAAAATTTAAATAATTTTTTTTGTTTTTATTTTTCTTAGCCGATGAGTGGTAGAAATTGAAACTATGATTTCTTAGTTAAAGATGCAAATAGTGATGGCAATGAATATTTTGCGTATGTTTTTGACCAGTGGTCTTTCTCGTACCGCGTCTTAATTGTATTTCATCCTTATTAACAATTTAACTCATTTAGTTTCCTATAGTATGTGAACTTTGTGAGGTAATATAAAGAAACATTTATTTTCTATTATAATTAGTTAAATGATGTAAGACCTAGAATAATTCATGTATCTATTACAACTACAAATGATCGAATTATTTCTGATTGCTTTCTGAGTGAAAATAATTGATATATATATATATAGATTGAAAAATAAATAGAACAATTTAATTAAATGAAATAATAAATATTTTGTTCATTGCTTTAAATTTTGAATTTTTTTTTTTTTTTTTTTTAAATCTTGCTAAAATGTAGCTCATGTAATGTTTATTGTGCCCACTCTTGTTAATACGTATGCCAGTGAATAAACAAATGTCTAGATGTGCGGCCACGTTATTATAATTGTTGCTCACTTCCAAAAAATTAAATAAGAAAATTGCAAACAACGATGGTTACATGTACCCAAAATTATGGTGTGTTCAAATATTGAGAAAAAATGTTTTCTTCAAAGATGTCTTCCAATGGATGATTCTCTTAAAAATGAATATAAAATTGAGTTTAATGTTTTCATCCCATTACTTTTTACGCTAAGATTTTGTTTATTTAATATAAGGTAAAAATTGGCCCATATGGTCATTAGATAAACTTATATTTGTTTGAAACTATCATACTAAAATGATTTTTTAAAAAGTTTTGTTATCCTTCACATTTTGTAATAGAAAGTAAAATTATGAATTTTTAACTTATAAATACTTAGTTTTCACTATTTTTGTCCATTTCCCAACTATTTCTTGTCAAGAAACTTAAGTATTTGTGGACAGTGGCATTGAATTATAGATTTTCCAGTTTAGAAATTGGTACCTCTACTTGAAAATAAAGATTTTTTTATTAAAAATTTTCATATTTCTGTATTATGCTTTATTTTTCTTTGTCTTGACGTTTTTATTGTAGATTGCATTGAAATGAAGTGTACATTTTGATAGATTTTTTTTTTATTAATTTGCTGTACTATGGTTTGTTTGCTTCAAATATCACTAGCAGATGCTTTGGGTTCAATCCTTGTTTAACTAAATCCACTTGAAAAGAAGTAAATTAACATTCTCTTTAGTAAGTTCCGCTTCCTTCAAATTATACCTGCATGGATATTTTCTTGCTTTCCCAAATACCTAGGCAAATTGTATTTTAGATGTATTCAAACTATAAGTTAATGCATAAAGATTGTGCTAAGAAAAGCATTTCATGTGTTTGACATATTTCCTAACAACATATTAAGTAATGATAGGTTAATCCATTACTCATTGATTGAAATCACATTTTAAATCCAGAATTTCTGTTTAATTCTAAAAAATTTCAAATATTAGTTTTATATTTAAAGTTTATTATAATCCTTATTAAAATAACTTTGTTCATTATTAATTATTTCTAAATTTTTTATTTTGTGGAAAAACATTCTTCTGTCAAATGCATTTTTGGGGTAGTAAATGCATTTTATAAAACATTTTGTAATGATTACAAAAAACTTATATGCTTAAAAATTAACATAATCAAGTTAAAGATACATTGTCTTACAATTTCTTTATTTTCATAAGAACAAGCCACATAAAAGTATTTGGCCATTTACTTTAAACAAAAGTAAAAATTTATTAAAATAAATAGCAATTTTTATATTTTGTTCTTGCATAAATTTTTATATTAAAAAGCATTGATTTAAATAATATTTCTATCAGATCTGATACAATTAAATTTAGATATTAAGGTTCAATTTACATTTTTGCATTTTATTCACACTTTCTTAAGAACTTGTACCATAAATATTTTAGATCATATCTGATAATAAGAACAGGATTTTAAGATATTTTAAAATAAAAATGTATCTATAAATTGAATATTTTAATTCATATTTTATAAAATCAAGAAAAAATATCATATTTTGGGTACATTTAGACATATCATTTAAAAGTTTAAAGGATTTATAATGAAATAAAAAATTTCCCATTTCAATATTTAATTTATATCAAAGTATTTCCTTTTGATAAAATCTCTTAGATATCTATCTATACATTTCTTTTAAACTAATTAATAATTTGAATTTAACTATTGATAAGCTTACTTTTAAGTAACTAGGTGAAAATTTTCATTTGGAACAAGGATAATAATAAAGAAGTTTATTTATCAAAAAGTAAAGAAAAAAAATAATTTTGCAGGATAATCTTTTCCATATGGCATTTCTGATACATTTTTCCATTTCTATTGTATTGAGAAATTAAATATATAAAATGTTTAATCAAATTAAATGCTTTGTATGGAGATTAGATTGGAGAATAAGCTTTTGATTAGTTAATGTGTTGAAAACTTTTGTTCTTGATGCATCCAAATCTTTGCAGGAATGCACTTTTATAAAGAACTTGCAAGAAGGTATATTTTCCAGCCCATCATTTCCAGTGCATTATCCTTTTAATTTGCATCATAAACATGGAATATGCTGTAAATTATCAGATACTTAATGATAGCTTGTAACCCATCATTGGTGACTTGTCATTACAATAATGATTTTGCTGTCTTAATTGACAATTGTTTTACAGCAATTTCAATCATCTGAAAATATAGTGATACCACAGTATATGTCCTTAATTTGCTCCTCATTTGTTTTGTTTCCTCTCAAACTGTCCACATGTTTGGTGGTCAGACTGGGAGATGTTTGTCATTGGATGCCTCTATATTTTTGTTGATTTTGGCCTTTTTATAGTCTTCACCAATTCCCTTCCCCCTCCCCTTCCTTATTAACCAAACTCTTTCTGTGTTTGTCTCCCCCACTAGCATTTCTGGAAATTGTATCTATGGAAAATGTGGGTTAAAAATATAAAAAAACGTTTTTAGCTAAAAAACAAAACATTTTTAGGTAAAAACATAAACACATTAAAAACATTAAACAAAACATTTTTTGTTATTGCTAGTCTTAAGTCTGAAAATGCTGATATTATAAAACAGTTGGAGAGTTTTGTTATTTTCCTGAAATAATCTGGGGGTAATCACTCCTAGATTACCCCAGATCGTCATATTAGCATAAACGTTCAAGACTTTACATTGCAAAATAAACGTAAAAAGATCAGAATGTTTCAGACTGTCAACTTTGAATTCTCCAAAAATATATTCTTCATGGCAAAAAGGCCTGATTGTTGAGTGGCTAGCGCTCAGTACCACAGGTTTCATGTTCGAGTCCTGGCGGTGCCATGGATGTGTTTCAGAATCCACTATAAACTGTAGTTCCCAGTCTGTTTATCCTAATGTGTGCACAAGAGGACCGTAGAGTGATATACCAAGCCAATCATGGTAGAAACAGTGCCATTGTGTGCAATATCTTTCCTTCTTTGGCTATATATGAACCAGAAACCCAATTTGCGACAAAGAATTTTGTTGACGATAGTTGGTTCTTTACATGATAATACAGAAAAATGAACTAAAGCAAGATGCATTCTAACTATGAAATATACAAATTCTAAGTCTAATACATTTAAAATCAGACCAGGATTACATTTAAAAATCTCATAAATTGGACAGCTCTTTAAAAAAAAACACAGATAGACAATCAAAAAAAAAAAAAAAATGGTTATTATACATGTTACCGGAATTGAACTATTGCCTATTATTTATTTTTTTTAAATTAGAAATTATTTTACATGAAAAATTGTACTCAATTTAATTTAGAAGGTAAAAATAAATTGTTTTTGTATTTTAATGAGTTACAAAATCTTAACGAGTAACGAGCGAAGTAGCCCTGCTGGTAGTTGATGCCGAGGGACACAGATATCAAAGAATCCTCGTAGTCTATACTTATGTAAACGTTAAAAGTAAAGTTGAGTTTTTAAATATTTCTTTAAATATTTTAGATGTATTAGCAATTCAGAAAATTTTATATAAAAGATAGAAAGATGTGTTAATTTTCTATTTTTCTATTAATAATTATAAAATACAAAAATTTCATAGAGATGCTTACAATTTTTATCTTAATATTCTATATTACATATTTCTTGGTTGTATATTCTTTAAGCAATTAATAACTTTTGTCTGATAATTTTTTAATGTTGTCACAATTTACATATTAATATAATTTTTTTTAGGCATAATTGAAAATGGAAGAAGTTTCAGAGAGTGCATCACTTAAAACGGATGATGCCAATGGGATCGATTTTCATTGGTAGCTATCTTTATTTCTATTATTAAAATTCACATAAATTACCTTCTAAAATTTGATAAATGTTGAAAGCTTGTTTTTAAAATAGAATTTGTATTTTCTGTTTCTTGTGTTTAATAACTTAAAAGTTACTAAGTGTTAATATTAATTAATTGTTTACTAATTGTTCATCTTTGTGTAAAAATGTTATTTGTAAAATCTTGCATCTAGCTTTAATGAAAACGAATATTTTTCATTTAAATAACTAATAGTTTTTTGTTGTTGTTACTCTTAATATCAAATCAATGTAATAAACTTAAATGTCTTTCTTTTTAGTTTTGTTGAACAAGAACTAGAAACTTTACAATGTATTTATATTAATGAAATTGCTGTTCAACATGAGGAGTAAGTTTTGCAATTCTATTGCTAGTTTCATATTAATCATTATTTTTTTTTTTTAGTTTTCTACATTTATTCATGTCTATTGTATGTGAAACCTTTTATAATATATTTTAAATACGATAGCTAAAGTTGTTTTCTAGCCGGATAGACAAATACAGATTTTTAGATGAGATATTCAAAGTAGAAATTTGGTATTTAATTATGGAACTGTGATAGTTAAAAATGTAGAATATATTCAATACATACTTTATATACACTCATGTCCATAAATTAAGGATAATGAAGTTCAGGCAAAGAAAGAGACAGAAGTAAAACAAATTTGACTTATTTGTAAAGTCTATTTATTAAACAAAAGGTAAAGAGCAAAAAAGATGCTATATGTTTGACATAATTAATAAAAATTGCGATTTTTACTCCCTGGAGTAAATTTCAAAAAGAACCTATTTACAAAAAACAGTATAACATGGTTAGTATGATGGTTAATATGGAGTATTTCTTCTGGACGATGCAATACAGGCCTTACAACGCCTAGGCATGCTGAGTATCAAATTATCAATCTGATCTTGGGGAATATTACACCACTCATCAAGCAATGCCCTCCAAGTTCTGGTTGACAGGTGGGAGGGGTTGACGGGCTGCAATTCGTCGGCCAAGAATATCCACACATGCTCTATTGGATTCAAGTCCGGTGAGTATGCTGGCCAATCCATACGGGTGATATCCCCCAATTGAAGGCATTCGTCTACAATGTTTGCACGGTGGGGCCGGGCGTTGTCATCCATAAACAGAAATTCAGCACCCATGGCACCCCCGAAACAAACATACATGTTGTTCCAGAATGACATCCCGATAGATGTAGCCTGTCATCGTTACACTCTGAACATGCAGGTCAGTTCTGGAAACAAGAATAATTCCTCCCCAAACGAGCCATTCTGCACCCCGTAACGGTGTCGTTCAATGGTGTTCTCTTGGTGGTAACGTGTACCTGCCGCTCTCCCATATGAAAGTCCGGCGAGAATCATACTGCAAACGAAACCTGGACTCGTCGGAAAACATCACACAAGACCACTGTTGCGGTGTCCACAATGCATGCTCTCTACTCCAGGTTAATGGCAGGCGACAGTGAGTTGCGGTAAGTGGAACACATCTGACAGGCCTACGAGCATATAGACCAATGTGCCCTAAGCGTCTGTAAACGGACTGCCTTGAAACTGTCGTACCGGTAGCTGAAGAGAGCTGATGCGACAGGTCTGATGCTGTGCTCCGTCCGTTTCTTTTGGCAGTAACTGCTAAATACCGGTCCTCATTCGGCGTTGTAACTCGGGCGCGACCTGTTCTGTAACATCTACTCACATTACCATCATCTTGGAATCGTTGCCAAAGCTTGGAGATGACACTCTGGGCGATTCCAAGTTCCTCGGATACTTCCAGCTGGGTACGTCCACATTCCAGTTGTCCGATAACTCTACCACGTAAAAAATCATCCAAATGCTTCCTTTGCGCCATAACTATGCGGTTATTGCACTGACAGGCTTTTAAAGCGCTTGTGAACAATTTTATTTCTTTGCCATCATTCCTTATATACCCCTCTCTTACACTCTCGTCATTGTGACGTACTATCCGCGCCATCTGGTGGTTTCCTGTAATTTGCATATTCTTCAAGATGTGTGTGATAATTCTACAGGTGAAATTTTTATTTTAGAGTTCAATTTCTGTGTGATTCTGAATTATCCTTAATTTATGGACATGAGTGTATATCCTTAATCTGTTCAAGATCCTTAGAATTCTACTAAACAGGATGGATACCAAAGGAATTGTTTTTGATAAGAAATGAAAGGAAAATGATTAATCTTCTCCATAAAAAAAAAAAAAAAAAAAAAAAAACAATATTGCCATTGGGATATCATTCATTAAAGTGGAATGTAAAAAAAAAAAAAAAAAAAAAAGTTTTTTTTTTTTTTAATTCTTTCCCACTAGTAGAGCAAAATTGTTGGAAAACAGCAAAATTGTTATAAAATTTCAATCAAGATTAATCAATAAATATCTTTCTATTGTATTTTGAGTTCTAAATATGTTATTTTAGCTTTTAGTGATGCAAGCTTTCAATTGTCAGTGACTTTTTTTAATTGCAGATTTTTTTCTTCCTAGTAGAATGGAAAAATTAAAAAAACATAAACACAAAATTTAAGAATCAATAATTATCTTTTAATTTGACTTTAAAGTCTTAAACTAGACAATAGTTGTCTCTTAAAAGTATTGTAATATAATTGTAGAAATGAAATTAGATTTTAAATAATTAGTTTTTGAAATTAGTTTAATAAATAATTAGTTTTTAATTATAGATAAATAAAAATATAAAATACATTGGACATCAATTTTATACTTACCCAGGCTATTTTGTATGCTCATTACTTAATTTAATATTGCTTTTCTTATATTTTGCAAATATCTAATTAGTATGTCAGAATTTGTTGCTACTAATAATAATTCACAAAAATATGTAATGTAATCTGAGGATTGCCAATTTAGAAGGTTTCTTAAAAATCTGTTTAAAAACTTTGCCTTTGCTTTCTCCTTGGGATGTTTTGATACTGTGACATTGTTTAATCATTCCAGACAATGTTGCATTTTCATTAAAGCCTAAATAGCAATATCAGTGCTATTTAGGCTTTGTCGGGTTGTACTTTGTAAAGGTTTTGACATGATCCATTTAGCGATAATTTTGACATTTAGCAATAATTTTGACACCAGCAAAATTATTAAAAAGCCAGTGAAAAATTTGTTTTTCAAATCTATATTGTTCTAATGCAGCTGGCAATACAGAGACAGTTAATCTTTATGCCTTAAGCAAGGGCTGCACCGCTGTTACTCATTTAGCACTACCCAGGGCGCACATGTAGCTTGAAGATAAGCTATGGACTCGAGGGATACTACCCCACAATGCTCTATGATCATATTAGACCGAGACCTATGGTATAAAGTAGATTCTGAACCACTACAAACATCCATGGCACCACTGTGACTCGAACACGAAACCTGTGGTAACAAGCATCAGGACACTAGCCAATCAGCCATCAGAACCATTTCACATCTAAATTGGACATATTTCAAGTTTAACTTATTCCAAAGAGGGTGTATGCTATGGTACCACATTACAATATGTTTTTGAGTGTATTTTTTGAGAATAAGTTTTTTTATGTATAAATGTTAGCTCTCAGCCAAAGTATTACTCTTTCAACATTCGTACATTTAAGCAAAATTAATGTTCTGTGTTTGGGTTCAATATTCTTACAAAAATTTTACAGAAGCTAAGTTGGTAACTGGAATTACTTGAGTTAAATCTAAAGGAATCTGAATTCTTTGATTTTTAATAATTTGTTTAGTTGCTGATATTTTTAGTAGATAAATATGATTGAAACCTTTTATAATTGTTCAAATATTAAATAATAAATAATACAATTTGTTTTATAAAAATACGTTGATTTTTCATGTATATTCATATGTATATATATTTATTTTTTTGTTCTTTTAGGAAATGTACAACTGTGTCATTGGATATTCATCCTGCCACTGCAGATAATCATGATGAACAGTATGTTAGAATGACCCTAAAATTCAATTTGAATACAGAGGTGTGAATGTTTTTTTCAGTTGCTTGTTCCTTGTTTTTAATTTAATGTAATTGAAAATTAGTATTTTTAACTTGAAAATAATTTGCTTATAGTATCCTGAAACAATTCCTGAAATCTCTATTCATAATCCTAGAGGTTTATCAGAAGAAAAAAATTAAGAGGTAAGAAAATAATTTGTTTTTAATTCGTTCAGTATTAAATTATTTTGGAAATACAATTTCTTAATAGAATTTAAATATTAGTGCTTAATAGCTTACATTTTTTGGGGTTTTAAATATTCATTTAAAAAAATTTTCACTAAATGTTCTTCATGCATTGAAAGGGATAATTTTAATATATACATTCTGTTTTTATTTCCTTTTAAATAATAGGTTATTATAATTAATGTGACATTTCCAAAACATCTACTTAAGTACTTTTTAACTCCAACATATCCTAGTTTTTCAACCAGTTGTATGGAAAATTGGCAAGATGCCAAGTCAGATGGATTCAAACAGATTGGTGTAATTTGGTAAAAAAAAGTGTAGAAATATTTGTTTTAATTACAACAAAAAATCAACTTAATCAACAAATAAACTTTTAAACTATATAATGTCAAATAAAAAACTACATAATTATTAAACATATGCATGTCTGACTAGTATCACTACTAAGTAATTGATTCATCCATTTTTGCCTTTAAATTTAAAGTTTACCTTTCCATGCAATCGGAGGTTAGACTATACCTTACTGGAGGTACCTTATTTACAATTTTGTTGGATTTTTAAAAGAATTTTTTTCTTCTTTTTCAGCATAAGTCAAGATTTAACTGAGATTGCTGAAAGTAAAATAGGCAATTCAATGCTTTTTGAAATTATTGAAGTGAGTATATCTAGATTTTCAATAAAATACTGTTTATATGTTTTCTATATCTATTCAAAATGCAAATTTTCAATTGAATTTTAGGCTGCCAAGGAGCACTTAACCAATGAAAATCATCCATGTGGTGAATGTGCAATTTGCCTTTATGGTTTCAGTGATGGTGATGTTTTTACTAAAACAGAGTGTTATCATTACTTTCATTCTCATTGTTTGGCAAGATATATAAAGAATGCATCTTTTTCTGAAAGTAATGAGGAATCTAATGATGGTGATTCTTCAGAAAAGAAGTAGGCTTTATTTATTCTATTCTATTCTTTTTTATTTATTTTGTATGAAAGCTTTTTTTTTTTAAATTTTACTTTACCTGTCAATTTTTTTTTTAAAAAATTTGCTTAATTTCTTGACTGTAAAATTAATCATTTTTTGAAATAGGCTGATTTTTTTATCATTAATTAGATGTATTTAGTTTAATTTTAAATCATTAAAATATTCTATTATTTGCTTCATTTTGTTTAATATAAAAAAAAAAAAAATTGGAAATAACTTATACAATAAATACTAGAATTGCTATCAAAATATGTTAATGTATTGTAAAAGAAAAGGACGCAATATTGTAATATTACTAAAATAGCTCAGTAAGATCTGACACAAGATCTATAACATTTACAAGATCTGACACAAAAAATAAGGAGACTTTCATATTGCTAAGGAACCACTTTAGTCATTATATTGCACATGTTTCGTATTCAACTATGAGCTATATTCTTAAATGATGATGCTTAGTTTACTCAGTCAAAATTGTGTTATGCTTCACCAGAAAATATTGTCAGAAGAACAAAGGAAAGAAAAAATTTGTGACCCTTGGAAACAAATTGATGGAGAATTCTTAACATTTTAATATGTATTATTGCAATTATTACATGGATAATTATGTATGATCCATCCATGTATTGGAATATACAGTCTTCTCTAAAAGTGAAGTTCTTGTGAGTGTTTCAAGGTAATGTTCATCAATTTCTTTTAATATCAAAAGCATTATTATGGTAGGATTGGTCAGTGGTGAAACAGTTAACCGACAGTATTATAACAAAAGTATTAATAAAATTAGGTGAACATGTTAGACAGACGGGGTCTGAATTGTAGAAGAAGATGTAGATCTTGAACCAGGACAATATGCCTACTTACATTGTGTTATCTATCAAGCAATATATGTATTTTTAATTTGAAATTGGATCGGCAATCAATTTTTTAATCTCGCAATCTTTTCATAATTTGAAAGAAATTTATATCTTAAGGGTTCAACAACACTAAGAAACCAACCTCATAAAAATTCATTTTTTTTTCATAATTGTATTTATTATTAAATGTTTTAAATATTGCAAAAAAATGGACTAAAATTGTTTTAAATTTTGAAAATTTTTTTTGACTGCTGCAAACATTAAATAAGTATATTAATTAGAACATATAATATCATTAAGTAAAAGTTTCATTTAACGTTAAGAAAGTCCATTTTTGAACCCTTCTATTTCATAATTTTTAATCGGATTTCTACAAAAAAAAAAAAAAAAATCTATCATATACTAATATCTTCATGCTGAATCGATTGCACTAAAAGCTGGATTTCCTTAGTGGAAAAATGTTGAGTTTGTTATTAATTAATAGACATGTTAATTTTATTAATAAACTGAATTGCACCCTAAATTAATTCCCTTTGAGCCATTTCTAATGATAACTACTTATGCAAAGATCTAATGATAATTTCCTCGGTACCACAGGTTTCGAGTTCGAGTCCCATGCCATGGATGTTTGTAGTGGTTCGGAATCCACGTTAAACTGTAGGGTCCTTGTCTGTTTAGCCCTTGTGTGCACAAGATGACCGTAGAGCGATAAACCAAACCTAGTGATAATTTCAAAAGTTATTAAAGGTGTCTCTCCCCCTTCCCTTTTTTTAAAACTCATTGACATATAAAAAAAAAGTTGGTGTAGAATACACTACTGATCAGGAGTGTCCAGATGTATTAATGTTTTTACTAATGTCATCCAACAAATATTAAATAGGCAGATGCATCCTTATCTTCAATCATAACTACCATTTTCTCAAACAAGTTACCTACAATTTCTTGGAATGCTTCGCATGAATAGCATAGTATTCTTGCAAGAGTGGTGGTTAGTTGTTATATATTTTGGTCAATGAGATTTGCATTAATTTTTTATAAAAATGTTAATAAGTTAATTAATCAAGGTTATGGTTATAAGAAAGCCAGTTTAATTCAATATCAATCACTATACAAGACAGCTAGTCACATACAATATAAGCAATATGACTGATGGCTGTTAGCATTGAAACAGAAATGAAGACTTCTGAACTGTTGCTAAAGTTTTAGTGTGCTAACAGAACAGTTATCTGAAATTTTATAAAAATATTATTGATTTATCATTCCAAAAGACTTACTCTCCTACTCAATGACTTATTAATCATTGGAGGTGACTTTTGACATGCGACCATCAAATTTGAATGTTATGAGCTGCCTGTGATTAATCCCTGTTCCAGTGTACTTGCCTATTTTTAATTTTATTTATATAGTTTATCAATTTTTAGTGATTTTTCATTATGATCTACATCACTCTTGGGTTACTTTCCTGTAGTTGACATGATCCACCTGTTGTGGTCTTATGGAAGTAGTCTTTATGATGGAATCCTGAACAGTTGAAGATACATTAAACTACTGTGAATTTTCATTAATGAATTTATCCCAACAATGGCAATAATCTGTCACTTTTTAATGTCAAATAGCTCATTGCATTTCACTGCTTTCAGGTTTTGGAAATCTGTATTTAAAGGATTTCGTTTTTCCACGTGTCCAAAAATGTTTGATTTCACGGTTGAAATTTGCTACATTTCAGTGGTGTTTAGATATTCATATATAAACATTCCTCTAGTACTTTATACTTAAGAAATATATGTTTTATATAGAAAAATGTTGTAATAAATTTAGTGTTTTCAAATCGTTTATTAAATTAAGCTATTTAATTTGTGCTAAGAGTTTATTAGCTATATTTTTCTTTCTAATGCAGCTGGTAAACACTTAGACAGCTTGGTCGTGGATGCCTTAAGGCAAGCGCTGCACAGACGTTACTCACTTTGCATTACCCAGGAGGCGCGTGTAACTTGAGGATAAGCCACAGACGCGGAGTAACAATGCTCTACGATCATATTAGACCAGGACCTATGGCTTAAAATGGATTCCGAACCACTACAAACATCCATGGCACCACCGGGACTCGAACCCGAAACATGTGGTACTGAGCGGCAGAGCGCCAGCCATTCAGGCCCATTTATTAGTTATATTAAATATAGAAAAATAATTCATATATTTAATACTACTAATCTAATTTATATTTAATTTTTAATAAAATCTTATCAAAATTAGTGTGCAAAATAGGCAAATGGATTATTGTTGATTAATGTTGGAATTACTGAATTTTTCAGATTTTATGCCCTATGTGTCGCTTGCCCATTCACTTTGAAGGTTCTGAAGATCATTTTCCACCGCCTATTTCAAAAGATGAAGACTTTGTTATTGATGTAAATATCTTGGAACTACAGAAAAAGATGGCTGTTCTCTATCAGAAACAATTAGACAATGGAGGCATTATTGATATTGAGGCTGAGAAAAATAAGTACTTGTTGGAAATTTCAAATGTAAGTATTTATTCTTAAATTAGACTTAGAAAAATATTAAACATAAAATTAATAAGCATTTGATATATTTTTTTATTCTTCAGGTTGTTTTTAAATAAAAAAATAATTAATGTTATAAATAACTTCTTGTATGTTGACAACTTTATTAAAATTTTGGTATTATAGCATTTATGAACATTAATTTTTCTTGATAAACAGTAAATAACAAAGTGTGTGTATGTGTGTGTGCATATGTGTGTGCATGCGTGTGTGTGTGCATGCATGCGTGTATGTGTATGCATGCGTGTGTGTGTGTGTGTGTATATATGTATGCATGTGTGTATATGTATATGTATATATGTGTGTATATGTGTGTGTGTGTGTGTGTGTGTATATGTGTGTGTGTGTGTGTATATATGTGTGTGTGTGTGTGTATATATAAAATGTTAATATTAAAGTTATATTAAAGTTTTGCAGATCTTTCCATAAAATGAATAATAGATTTTCATAAGAGACATTTATTTTTTATGGATTTTTGGGATAGTAGTGAACTTCTTCAAATATTACATTGCTTGTTAAAAAAAACGGAATTTTAAAATATTTTTCTCCCAACCGTAAAATCACTTTGCATACTGATTTTATGGGGTGTATTTTGAAGGTTAACTTTCATATCTTTTTTGAGATTTTTCAATTATTTTTGCATTAGTGGTAAAATTGTTGAAACTTCAATGAATGTTTAAAGATTTACTTCCTTTTAGTACTAATCTAAGTATTATACCAAAAGTCATGCATCATTGTAATAAATCAAACATGATAATGTGTAATATATTTCACATAGTGCATTAAGTAAAATTTTTACTTATTGAAAAATGTTAAGTTTACCGAACTGCGTATATGTGTATGCATATATTAGTTTTTGTAAATAATACATCTTTTGAAAGTCCTTTTTGCTATATTATAACCTGACAGCAATGTCTTATATAATGAATCAGTTTTAAGCTTATCAAACATTGCATATTTTACTTTGATTACTGTTTATAATAGATGATCTTGGACAGCAATTCTTTTCTTCCTGACACATTTCCTTTTTTATTATCACTAAATATGGTATTTTAGTTATGTTGCTGTTAATGTGACTGATTAATAACTTTTCAAAAATCTCATTCTCATCTTTTTGCTCATCTCTTCAGATTTTGATATTTAAACCAACATTCTTTAGTTTGTGTCTAACAATCCTGATGCATATGTTTGCCCCACCTTAACAAAAATCATTATTTACTTTGGACTGATATCTTCTGTCCAAAAGCACTATTACTTTCTAACACAATTGCATTAAAAAGAAACCCATAAAAAATTATTACTAATATAATAATCCATATTCTTCTATTAGAAGTTTTATTCTAAATTATTATTGTCAAGTACAAGTTTACTCATGCTGGTATATTATTGTATATATATATTGGTCATCACAAAACTGTGTAATTTTTTTTTTGAAATTGTTTCTTTTGCTTAAATTATATGCTGAAAATTATTGGCAGTTTGTTTTAAATTTACGAAATCCTTTGTTACATCAAAAGATATTTTTATTTAGCAGATATGGGGAGTCGGAAATCGAGAATTTTTAAAGGAGTCAGGAGTTGGTGTTTAAAAATTAGATTCCCGACTGTTATAAAAATAATTATTTTTCCGAAATTCTAGGAATTAATTATAAAATTAAATATTAAGGAAGTAAATTAAATTGTATCCTTCAGTGATACAGCCATTATAAAGACAGGTACTGCTTTTGGCAACAAACCAGTCCTTTCTTGGGAGTAAGGTTTATAAAAGGCTATCTTGAGTCAATCATGAAAGAAGACCATATAGAATCCATTCTATTAAGAAAAATAAGATTTAATTTATTATAAATATAGCAACTTTGTATTTAAAATGTATAATTTTCTTTTGTTTGTCTTAAACTATTCTTATAATACTTTGGTGCCTTTTAATTTAATACTGTAATTTTTAGGGAATATATATATTTTTTATAAGCAAATTTATAGCAAAAAAATTTTTTTAAGTGAATGCAAATACCACATCTTTAAAGTTGTACAGAATACTTTTTGAAAGTTTTGATATTGATTTGTGTTAAGTAAAAGTGCATAAAATTTATTTGATAAATTCCCCTAAATCCATTGTAAATATCATAGCACATAAATGCTCCATAGAACTAAATGTATTATAACATTGCTATCAATTCACTATTAAACATCAAAATACTCAATAGATGCTAATATATACTTAATACCTATAACCAAGACTATTTAATGATAAAGATTCTAAATTTGATATTGAAATAAAAGTACTGTATCACATTGCAAATTTGCATTATTTTGGTAAAATTTCACTTTTTTTTTATGTTATAATTAAATTTTTTTTTAATATTAAACACTGCTTTTTCCACTTCTTATTTTGATCTAAGAAGTCTAAAACATTAACAACTTTACTTATAGGTTCCAACTCGTGTGAATGTAACAGGTGACAATGCAGATTCTGTTTTAGAAGTCAAATCTGTCACTGAAACAGATGACATTTCTGTAGAACCTAAATCACCATCCAAAGATGAAACACCAGAAAACAAAGTTTCTAAGACAGAATCAAGAAACAAATTTCAAAACAGAACCAGGAATGATAAATATGATAATGATAGACAGCCCAGAAGAGACCATTATCATAGCAATTCTTATCGGGAACCCTATCGTAATAATTCTTACCGAGGTAATCAGAGAAATAACAGATTTAGACCTGGTTTTAATCAGAATAGTAATCGAAAAAATAAAGAAGCATTTTCAACAGAAGATTTAGAAGAGGACTACCATTTTGAAAATGAAAATGAATCACTTCAAAATAGAGGTAAGCATAATGCAAAACATTTTTCTGAGGACTCTTACAATAACTCATCTTCAAGACAACAGTCTTCTAATTCTACTCCATACAAAAAGAATGATAGAAGTGGTTATCCTGATAGACCTAGAAGATTCGATGGTGAAAGAAGAGGGAATTACTATAATTATTCGTATCCAAATAACAGAGGACAGAGACATGGACCAAATGCTTATGATTATCATAGGAATCGCCGTGAAACTAAGAATTCTATAAAAGAATCTTCAACTAATAAAAATGAGGAACAAGAGGACAATGCTGTTACTGTTTCAGATTCAATTACTCATGAAAACTCTGGTGAGCCCCTAAATGAAAGAAATGCCACTGCTTCACCAAATAATAAAGAATGTGATGAAAGTAAAGATTCTGAATGTGATAATAAAGTAGAAGGAAATAAAAAACAAGACTCTTCTAACAAGAATTCAAATGGATACCAGAACAAAAGGAATTCCTATCGTTATAATGATTCTAATATAAATTCCAAAGGTGAGAATGCTACAGGTTATGAAGAAAGAAGAGACTCAAATAGAGGTTATAGAGGTGGTTCAAATAGAGGCTATCGAAATCAATACAATGATAGACCATATAGGGAAAATAATTATCATGGAAATCGATTTACTCAGGAAAATAATTATCAAGGAAATCGATTTTCTCATGAAAATAATTATCAAGGAAATCGATTTTCCCATGATAATAATCATCAAGGGAATAGATTTTCCCATGATAATCACCAAGGAAATAGATTTCCTCATGATAATCACCAAGGAAATAGATTTCCTCATGATAATCATCAAGGAAATAGATTTCCTCATGATAATCATCAAGGAAATAGATTTCCTCATGATAATCATCAAGGAAATAGATTTCCTCATGATAATAATCAAAGAAGGAACTATTTTCAGCGGTCTAATTATAGATATTCACATGAAGGAAATTACAATGAAAGGAGGGTAAATAGGAATCGATCTGATGATCCATCTGTAAATAAGGAGACTTCTGAACCTAAGGTGCCAATTCATGAGGAGCATGAACTTTATCAAAATGACAGTTCAAAGAAGACTTTCAACAAAGATTCTGCTGATGAACTTGTGGATGGCAATTATGCAGAGAAGAGCAATAGATATAATGACAGAAATAGGTTTAATTCTAATTACCAAAATAGATACAACAATCCTAGAGGGAATCCAAATAACAGGTATAACAATGACAGATCTCATTATCAGAATGGGAGAAATCGACAAAATTCCGCTAGAAAATTTAATGGTAATAAATATTCAGACATTCCTAAACAAGAAAATGATGGAGAAAATAAATCTGAAGTTCAAGATAAAAAAGAATATGATAAAAATGCGAGTGATAAACCAGCTTTAGATTCCTCCATTGAAAGAGTTGGTGATACAACCAATAAACATGATTCTAATGAAATCTCATTTAAAGAATCAAAGGCACCTGTTGATCCAAAAATGTCTGCTTTGGGTCCTGTTATTAATTCTGATGATATTAAACCCATTAGGAGTTTGGCACCACCATCTGGGTTTAGTAATCCACAAAATCAGTTTGTGTATGGTCTACAAGCTGCCAATCCTCCTCCAGGATTTACTAGATGTTGACAACAGTTATTTGCAAAGGATTCTTTCTATTTCGGATAAAGGCTGAATGCAATTTTTGTTGTTTTGAGGTATATATATTTATTTGAATCAGGTATTAATTCTTACATCTTTAATAAATGGAAGCCAACCATGTTCCTTGGCTATTTATTACCTCATGTTAAGTTAACTTTAAACCTTTTTTTGTCAATAAACTACATAGATTTTAATACCTCAATAAAGTTTCTTCTATAATTTAAAAGTAGTTGCGTTTTTATGAACATTTTTAATATATTATTGAATTAGTACTGATGGTATAGTTTCTTCATGGTAGTCCCAATTGTTTTAGTTTGCACTTAATCAACTGATGGAAGCGTGACTTGTTTTTTTTATCCAATATGATAATCTTATGTCATATGATGTATGTTGAATAAGCCATACAATTATATATATGATTTTAGTCATTTTTTATAATCAAATCCATAAAGATGTGGAATTTTTTTGTCTTGAGTATAGTAGTTTTATTTGGTCCCATAGTTTGTACCAGTTTGATGTACAGTGTTATGCCATATTCTCATCAGAAAATGGAAAAGCTATTTGTTAACGTGTACCAGTCATGCATTTTAATTTATTTGAAATTCTAATACAAATTCTTGGCAATGCAGCATGTTTTGTTATTCATAATATTGAATATTACTGTATTATGCAAGATTTAAATTTATCATATCTTTGTGATTGAACAAAAGCTTAGAATCAAACTAAAAATACTATTGCATAAATCTTAATATAACTCCCCTGTTTTAATGGTGCTATGTTAATAGAATTCCTATTAATTGAATTTTTATTTTAAAATCTTCTATAGTGCCATTAAATGATGTAAATATTGAAATTAATTAAAATAAAAATAATATAGAAATTAATTAAAATAGATTTATTTTATATAACTATTACCAGTTTATTCCATCATTAAAATTAATTATTTGAATTATTGAGACGAATCCTTTTTATCGTTATTACCCCTGCATAATGCATACACTATTTCTGTCATATGCTAAAAATCTCGCATTATAGAATGTCAGCCAACTGCTTATTTGTGTTTCTGAAAGATTAGCATTTTATAACATGAAATTCTATTATCCAGTGGGAATCCACCTTAAATTAGCTGCATACATACACACAAAATATTGAAGATAATGTGGCATATATTTATATATTTTTTTTATATTACAAGCAATACAATAGAATAAAAAAGGAACTGGTTTGATGTGTGGTATTTAATTAATAATTGTTTTTATATTTGCTTCAAATTTTGTAGCAGGCCAGCACAAAATTTATAAATCAAACTATTTCTATTAATAGATTTTTTTTTTTTTTTTTATTATATTCAAGCCTAAAAATGTTCTTAAACCTGTATTGACTAGCATGTACAATCCGGTATTGCGTGGCATCACTTTTTATATCAAAGGTCTAAATTGGTAAACATCATCAATAATAAACTGCCTGCAAATTTTTCTATGGTATTCAGAATTCTAATATAAAAACCATATTGAGAACAAATTTAATCATGAGTCCGAAACATCTTATAAAGATAAGAAA
The DNA here is from genome assembly GCA_021605095.1 of Caerostris extrusa. Classification (NCBI taxonomy): domain Eukaryota; kingdom Metazoa; phylum Arthropoda; class Arachnida; order Araneae; family Araneidae; genus Caerostris; species Caerostris extrusa. Next base: position 156,164 of record BPLR01005603.1, on the reverse strand, counting down.
TAAAAAACATTAGATGCAAGTGACAAAAAACTAGAAGCAAAATGAATATTACTGTTTAAAGAATTATGTAATTTAACATAAATAGGATATGACAAAATTAAAATAAGATACAAAAATTGTTTGGATTTTAAAACTGCACGATAAAAATTTAAAAATATCTCATTTTCAATTTGAAATAAAATTGTCTCTGCTTTCATACGATCTTTTAGAAAAATTTTACATTATTTAATTAATAAATTATATAATTATTAGCCAATGAAAAAAATTTAACCATTAAAAGGTATCTAAAATCACATTAACAGTATTGTGGGTGTAATTTAACTCCAGTAAATGAATTTTATAAGTGTAATAAAGACAAATGAGATTAGTTATGTTATAAGAAATACATATTTCATGAAAATTATAAAAATTTATTTTTTATAGTTATTGCAAATATTATTGTGAATGAAGTTTGTACATTTCGCAATATATTTTCTATCTTCTTTCTTTGTACATATACGTCTTCCTTTTTGCTTTGTGGATGGTGGTATTGGCATTGTTTCCTCAATCTTTTCGTCAAGTATTTTTAATTTTTTCCTCAATGTGGGGCAAATTCGGTATTTGAGAAAGAGAAGCACCAGGCTGTTCATTTAAACCACATATTATTGAATTGGATTTGTTGAGGAAACATATCCTCATCTAAACTGGAAATTATTACAAACTTTTTAGGATTAGATTACTAGAGTGGATGATATGCATTTCTTCATCAATTAAAATGTCATCACTTTCTCCCATATCATTATCATCTACATAATCTCCATATCATCATCTTCTGTATTGACTTTTGTTTTCTTCATTTACACTTGCTGATATTGCCTTCATCCAAAAATCCTCTTGTTTCTGGTATAATCTTTTCTATTTCATTTTTTTTGGGGGGGATGTCATATACAAGTATCTTCAAGGCACTAAAATAAAATGAATAGAAACACTTCTAAAATAATTATTTCCTTACCTCTCTGATTATAATTGTCTTAGTAGAAACAAAAATTATAACTACAGTACTACAGAAAATTAAATCTTCACGAAGTAATTTAAAGAAAAGCTTACATTTACGGTATCATGGATGAAATATCAACCCTGATCTTTTTTTTTTTTTTGTGCAACTAAGAAGTACATAACAAAAGTGAACTTTTTGAAATTGTATCGCTACTGACGCCATAATTACAAGAAACATCGCCGTTAACTGTAATTCGGTTTTTTAATAATATTAGGAAAACAATTTACATGGGGGTGATTTTTTCACCCATGATACCTTTTAGGGATTAAATAAATATAGTGCATAAAAAAAAAAAACTCGAAATAAATAAATAAAAACTAATAAGAAACGTTGTAAATGGTCAAAAAAACGATAAACTGACCAGGGACATGAAAAAAGTGAACAAGGAAATCAGAAACTCCGCACTTGGGTAAAAATTAAAAAATCAACAGATTTCAGTGAAAATATTAAAAATTGAAAGTGGTCAAGAAATCCACCGACCCACAATTTTATGGGTAATATCACAATGATGTCGGATGCAAAAAGAGCTGTGATGTTTTTTTTTTTTCCATTCATAATTATTTAACAAATAATTGTGCCATCTGTTGTCAATTAAAAATGTTTTTATTTAATTAAAAATTTCGTAATTTCTGACTACTCATCAGATAAAATAGAAATCCATTTATTTTCTTGGAATTTAATTGTTATAGTTTTTAAAAATATTATAACAAGTGTCTTGTTATGATAATATAATGCAATGTTATATGTTAAAATTACAGTTTTATTTAATTAAGAAAGAAATTGGATAATAAATAGTTGAAATGTCAGCACTGCATATTCAGTGAAGTGGAAAGGAGGGTTCTTTTTTTTTTTTTAAATAGAAAATTAACTAGCTCTGAGTATTCCCCATAGACTAGTAATAAAATCATAGAATGGTTATACACTCATGTCCATAAATTAAGGATAATTCAGAATCACACAGAAATTGAACTCTAAAAAAAAAAAATTTCACCTGTAGAATTATCACACACATCTTGAAGAAGAATATGCAAATTACAGGAAACCACCAGATGGCGCGGATAGTACGTCACAATGACGAGTGTAAGAGAGGGGTATATAAGGAATGATGGCAAAGAAGTAAAATTGTTCACAAGCGCTTTAAAAGCCTGTCAGTGCAATAACCGCATAGTTATGGCGCAAAGGAAGCATTTGGATGATTTTTTACGTGGTAGAGTTATCGGACGACTGGAATGTGGACGTACTCAGCTGGAAGTATCCGAGGAACTTGGAATCGCCCAGAGTGTCATCTCCAAGCTTTGGCAACGATTCCAAGATGATGGTAATGTGAGTAGATGTTACAGAACAGGTCGCCCCCGAGTTACAACGCCGAATGAGGACCGGTATTTAGCAGTTACTGCCAAAAGAAACGAACGGAGCACAGCATCAAACCTGTCGCATCAGCTCTCTTCAGCTACCGGTACGACAGTTTCAAGGCAGTCCGTTTACAGACGCTTAGGGCACATTGGTCTATATGCTCGTAGGCCTGTCAGATGTGTTCCACTTACCGCAACTCACTGTCGCCTGCGATTAACCTGGAGTAGAGAGCATGCATTGTGGACACCGCAACAGTGGTCTTGTGTGTTGTTTTCCGACGAGTCCAGGTTTCGTTTGCAGTGTGATTCTCGCCGGACTTTCATATGGAGAACGCCAGGTACCCGTTACCATCAAGAGAACACCATTGAACGACACCGTTACGGTGGTACAGGATGGCTCGTTTGGGGAGGAATTATTCTTGGTTCCAGAACTGACCTGCATGTTCAGAGTGTAACGATGATAGGCCACATCTATCGGGATGTCATTCTGGAACAACATGCACGTTTGTTTCGGGGCGCCATGGGTGCTGAATTTCTGTTTATGGATGACAACGCCCGTCCTCACCGTGCAAACATTGTAGACGAATGTCTTCAATTGGAGGATATCACCCGTATGGATTGGCCAGCATACTCACCGGATTTGAATCCAATAGAGCATGTGTAGGATATGCTTGGCGGACGAATTGCAGCCCGTCAACCACCTCCCACCTGTTAATCGGAACTTCGGAGGGCATTGCTTGATGTGTGGTGTAATATTCCCCAAAATCAGATTGATAATTTGATACTCAGCATGCCTAGGCGTTGTAAGGCCTGTAGTGCATCGTCCGGGAGATATACTCCATATTAATCATCATACTCACCATGTTATACTGTTTTTTGTAAATAGGTTCTTTTTTGAAATTTGCTCCAGGAGTAAAAATCGCAATTTTTATTAATTATGTCAAACATATAGCATCTTTTTTGCTCTTTACCTTTGTTTAATAAATAGACTTTACAAATAAGTCAAATTTGTTTTGCTTCTGTCTCTTTCTTTGCCTGAACTTCATTATCCTTAATTTATGGACATGAGTGTATTACTTCTCTACGATTTCCCATAGAGTAGTTAAATTATTGTATTATAATTATTAAATATTATATACGGTAAATTATTTTATATGGTATTTCTCCTTAGATAGCAAAATTGCAGCTATATGGTGTCAGTTAGATAGAAGGTTCTTTTCAAATAACAGCATAACGTTTCTGTTCGAATCAGTGAATGTGACATTTTCATTTCGCTATTTTTGGTTATTCTTATAAGAGTTACCTGATTTATTGCCTTCACAATGCCTCCCAGCCAAGAATCCAAGTCAATTCTATACTACATTCATTTACATGTGTGACAAAAAAATATAGAAAATAAAATACCTGGCAGCGCGTGGTAGACACTTAGTTCTTTATAAATTAAAGAGGTGTTGATATTGTATTAGTGAGTCGCTAAAATTTATATAAAAGTGTTCCATCAGCTTAAAAAGGAGGGGCTTATCCTGGAAATTATGAATTTCTCGAACGTTCTTAGCCAGAAAGCCAGAAATTAACATTATAGCATAATTGTTAATTTCTGTGGTTTACTCTGGAATCTGACTTAAGACACTTTGTTAGGTAATATGGGTTATTATTATGATAGCTCTTGTAAATGAGTTTAAATTACCACATCCGATGCTTATATTTATACTATAGAGAGTTTTGCAAATGCTTTTTGAAAAATGGCGACAGCCGATGACTTATCAAATAGGCTAACTCGAAATTCCGTGTGATAGAATATTAAAGAATCTAAAAAAAAAAAATTATAAGCTCCTAATGAAAAGAACCTTAAAAATATTTTTTAAGTGTTGAAAGCTAATAAAGGGTGCATTGCTTTGAGAATTGCATTGCATTGCTAAATTCGTAGAAAAAAGTAGAATTATGAAAAGTGCCAAAAGAATCCTTTAAGGCATTTGTAGGTAATTTTTAAATAAACATCGCAATTTAAATTGGTTTGTTAAGTTTAAAACATGAAACCTTTTAGGATTGCCAGAATTGTTATATTGGCAGGCATTTTACAATAATACAGTTTAAACTCTTAAAGGATAATTTTTTTTTTACAAATACAGTTTTTTTGGTTCAGAAATATATTTTTTAAATAAAACATATTCATTGTTAGAATCATCATCAAAATGTTCTATTTATTTTTTTATAATAGAAGTTTCAAATATAAATAAAATCATTCGGATTACACATGAGAGTCAGAACTATAATATTCGATTCATCATTGAAAAAGGAAGATTATAGTTCTATGATACCCATATCATTCTATGGTTCATCGCTGCTATCGCCTCTAAAAATGTCTTCATTTTTAGTAATTTTAAGAAAATAAATATACAAGCAATAAATAATTTTTGGATATTGAATTAAATGTCTGTAAATAACATGGGATTGCGATAGAGTGACTTTTAACAGAGTATTGTATCTATTACCGAGTAAACTCATGTTTGCTTACAATAATACGAAGTAGCCCAAAGTTCTCATAATTCCATAATTAAACTATTTCGTTCAAACCCATAATTAAAAACTATTTTTGGTACGAATTAACTCGTGGTGTTTTCGAAAAAGATACAAGTATGCTCCGAATTATCCAACTGGAATGCTGCTAAAATAATGAGAAATAGGGTAAATTTCATGAGTAAAAACAGGCTAAAAATTATATTTTATTTCAATTTAACGAAATACAACGCATAGTAGAATTCTGTATCTGCAAGTAAGATCATCTGAAATTAAAACTTCTTTTGCACCTCCATAAGCAATGGATTATGAGATCATTAACTAATCTTCTTTCTCATCAAACTCCACTTAAAATCTTGTAGTATTTGTGCTGTTTTGTGCTTTTTTTTTGTGTTAATATACATTGGTTTTTAAGATCTTTGATACATCGAATCGTTCGATTCACACTGGCAAGGAGATGACTTTTAGCTCTGCGAGGATAGAAAGCGTCACAAATACCACGTAAAGCAGTATGAGGAAGACTCCATAGGCTCGTCTTGTGTGAAATTTCCAGACAATCATTAGGCAAGCGGTGGTCAGAAGTCCAATGATGATAGCACAGAATAGGAAGAGGAACTGGCTCGAAAACAAGAGCTGAAAATAAATGAATCAATCAAAATATATGCTCATGAATTATTTCAATTCCTTCTATTAGCTCATACTCTCCCTATATATATATCTTGTTCAAACTTTCAATCGTTCATAAAATACTTTTTCTTCATCCACTCAAGTTCAAATACATTTTTTTTTTTTTAATTTGTAGTGGATGACACTGGATGTTAATGCAGTTTTTTCAAATATTAATGCATTAATTAAATTAAATTAAATTAATTTTAGTTTTTTTTTAGATTTAAGTTGCATATATCTACCAATAGATGACGCCAAATAAACTTAAAAAAAATGAATGAAAATCATTTATAAAGGACTTTCTGCAATATAGTGAAAAATAAGTTAGAATTGACTTTAAATTTTTTTTTTTATATTACTCGTTATGACTTAATCTCAATGGTGGATCCCTCGGAAATCTTTGAAAGAATTTTAGGGATCCTCAAACTTCAATGTTTCATCTGAATTTCGAATTAAATCGAACAATTTCTTTTTAAATATTTTTTAAGATTTACTGTAGTACTAGTTATGTTTTTGGTCATAAGACGTGTGGGATCATTCTTTTAGGAAACTAGTTATACCTAATTAATATTCTTCTCTTTCAATAAATAATTCTAAGATAAACAGGATTTTTACTATATGGGATATAAGGAGGGTATTGTAGTTCTGTTCAAATCAGTGAATATGACAGTTTCTTTTCGTTTTTTTTATTTTTGTTTGATTCTGTAAGTGTTTCGGCTTTATTGCCCTAATAATGTCTCCAAGGGAGAGTAAGGAAATTAGCCGAATGCAGACAAAATATAGGGAAAATCAAGGCACGGTCTAGGTAAACAGCTAGTAAATAAATAAAAGATCTTATCATATAATCTTTGATTCATATCTAGAAAAACCTTTTACATAATTATAGTATCAGGCTGTAACGAAAGTTCTGTCGTAACAAAATTTAGTAAATTATATTCATTAAATAATAATTAAGCTTAGAATCTTTTCACTTGTGAATGAATATAAAGAAAAAAATATTATAAATATTTTGAATGGAAAATAAAGGTAGACGATGCTATAAATGATTGCAATATGAAAAGCATATGATTATTTTTAGCTAATTAGAGATTACCAGATTTCAAAAATTAATAATGTTAATATTTGGTGTACGATTATCAATAGTTGGACATATTACAAAGTTATTACAAAATATTGAAGAAATAGTGTAATTACAAGTTAATAAAACATTTTATTTCTAACTTTCAGTATGATTACCTTATGTTGTAAGCAATGCATTTTAGAGATATTCGATTGCATGCGCCATGCACGAGATTGTTAATGAAAAATCTATCTGTTTTTCTTTCCATAACGAAAATTATAGCACCAATTAAACTTTTATGGTAAATCAGTGAATCTTCAATAATAATGTTAAGCATAAAAGTCTATCCAACTGCCTCGAAAGACTATTTTTTTTAAATTGAAGAAATTTTCGCAAACCGTAAACCACAGTCTCACACGAGACTTGCAGAAATAAGAACAATGATAATATAAAAAAAAAAAAAACTTCAAATAAATAGTAAATTTAAAAAGGATACATATCATTACAAAGAAAAATTAAATGGAAGAGAGATAGAGAAGAGATTTAAGAAACATCAAAATAACAATTAACAAAATTACAAAACGCTCAAAAAGCAGACTACTTATTAACAAATTGACAAAAGTTTGGGGGCCATTTGATTTTTTTTTTTTTTTTTTTTTTTGAGTGTTAGTTCTTTCCTTAAAAATTTTCTAGGTTGTTGAAACCTGGAGCAGCTAAAAACGGATGTGATCGATATTCTGTTCTTCTCCTATATTGCATTTGTAAATATCATTTGAACATAGCTTAAATTTGTTTAAATAGAATTAAAATTTTCATGTCCAGACAAAAACTGAATGATTCTGAAATCAGTAAAAAAAAAAAATTATGAGCGTTAAGCCTTCGAGGAATAGAGGGGAAATACTTCTTCGTGATAGAGGCACTTGATGATTATGTGTATAAAGAACTAAATAAATTATTCTTCTTTCTTTGAACGCGACTTTTTAAAATAAAATTTTGCCATCTTGGCCTTAATTTCAATGTCCTGTTAGGTGGATTTTTGGCGAGGCAGTCATCTCTTTCATTGTCGAATATTCCTGTATGACACCGAACAAATACAAAAATACATTATGTTTAGTAGAAATACTAAGAGTTTTTGAAACTTAACAACGAATATTATTGCACGATATTTTTCAATGATTCTAAAGAAGACAGCAAACCAGTTTAAATCGGGTATATTAGGAACCATTTTGATCAGTCTAATGCAATTTTAACGCATAACAGTTTGGCAATAAATACGATACATTATAAGTTGATAATAATGTATTAATAATATTAAAATTCATGACCATTTTTATAGATGAAATTTGTTGTTTTTTATTTTACTGCCATCGGTTTAACAAAGTAACGGAATGTCTTCTATAAAATTGTTATATATAAGAACGATGATTGGATTTCTTTTGGATAGATGCGATAAGATGGATAGTAATATTTGAGTTCCATGTGAGTTTATTGGCAGATTTCTAATATTAATATGTTACTCAATTTTTTTTTTTTTGTTTCTTTTACTTTTTTTAGCAAGCAGAAATATTTTGACAACTTCTTTTCCTCTGAATGTCTTTCATTATTAAATATTACAGTATCTTTATTGTTTATTAAATTAATTTCATTTTAGTAACATAAAAATATTGAAGTATATAAAAGTATTCAGAATAATATTGTTTAACGCTGCAATTTATCCTAGGGTCGTAATTATCTTGCAGCCAACCGGGCAGTACCGGAACTTCGAGCTTAAGCTCGATTTTATTTGTATTGGATATTTTATGTTACAAAATCAAACTTTTCTAACGATATTTTTATTTATATTTTCCAAGTCTAGAAGTTAATTTTTATTTAGAAAGGAAATTCATTTCTAATTAAGTAAAAAATGGTATATGTGAAGGCATCTATTAATCATCAGATTAAAAAAAATATATATAAAAAATTAGTTTCGTACTGTATGGTAGTAAAGGCTCTTTAGTATAACCCTGTTCTCAATTGAAAATAATTGATCCCAAATAATAAACCAAAATAATTAATAAGTTTACTTACTTAACAGTAAAAAAAAAAGGATTTTGTAATTCAAGTGTAAAAAATATGTACTGAATAATTTTCTTACAAATATTTTTTCCGTAATTATACTGTTTATGTTATATTGCAATCTGTATATGTCAAATAGCTTCGATATCACGTTTTTTTTTTTTTTGACTTAAATTAAATAGGAAAAAAAAAAAAATATTACAGCGCACACATCCACGAGGTAGGTTTCTAAATTTTTTTCGTTCAATTAAAAGTATAAAGCCACTTTAATTATCAAGAAAGTGATCAACTATAATTAGAAAAAAAACTTGGTTACAAGTGTGGGAGGAACTATTAAGAAAGGGGCCTCTCACAATCATTTTTTGCTCTGGGGCTCTCAAGTCTCTAATTTCAGCCCTGATTAATCCATTTTTTAAACATAATAATAGCTTCCCACTCATGTTTAATTTTGCTTGCAAAAAAAAAAAAAAAAAATGTTTACATATTTTAATGTCATCAGTTATCAAAGAATTAGATAGTAAGCTTTTAAAAATTACTTTTTTTCTTTTTATGTATATTCAGAAAAAAAAAAATGACTGATGATTTGATAGCAGCCAATTAATAAAAAAAAAAAAAAAATCATGGCCGGATAACTTCGTCGTCGTGAAAAAATTCAAGATTTTAATTATTTTTTTAGATTTGAAATTGGGAAATTATTATCAATCAATGACTAATTATTAGAAATTTTAAAGTTCATAACAAATAAAGATAACATTTATCTTTAATACCGATTTTATATAATTTTGTTATTTTTATTAACTTAGCTGTTCTTGCATGTTCAAATCGGGTTGCTCCAGATATAAATTAAATATTACTTAAAAATACATATCGATAGAAATTAATTAAATATTTTTTAAGTGACTTAAAGATGACTCAAGGATTATTTATTTATTATTTTTTTCTTCATAATACACACATATTAGGTTAGAGAATTAATGAGAATTTTCAATAGTAGTTGTACAAGTCAGCATTTTTTTTCTTGTTTATTAGCTGAGGTTCATCATTGTTTTACAAAATAATTTTTTGATCGAAAAATTATATTTTGCATTAAATCTGTTGATAGCTATTATTAAGAAATTTGTTTTCTTTAATAATTCCGAGTAAACAAGATTAAAATATTAAAATTTTTTGTAATATTTTTGCAAATTATTTTGGGCAAAGAATGTTATGTATAATTGAGAATTATTTAATAAGATTATAATCGGTAGATTACCATAAATGTGATACAAAAACCATGTATAATTAGTACAGTAAATAATGATTTTTTTGTTACATACTGGTTCCACTTACGTATACTATGAAGGAAAGATAATATTACTTTTTTTCATCACAGATAGATATTGTTACTTATCTTAAAATAGTATTATTGATTTTTTTGTATCAGGTAAAAAATATCGTGGTTATTTTTTCGCCTGATACTGATCCATAAATCGTTTGTTTCATTTTATTATAATTTTTGAATCGTTTGTTTCATTATATTTTTTAAATAGTTTGTTTTAGTAAATGTTTTGAATCATTTGTTTTATTTTATCTTTTAAATAGTTTGTTTCGATCTATCTTTTGAATCGTTTGTTTTATGAATTCTTTCGAATCTTTTTTATGTCTTTTGAACAGTTTTTTTTTTATTCGAAAATTATATAAAAATATTTGTTATACATATTTTTTGTTGAACATTGGCATGCTCTGTGTTTCACTTATGTATACCACGAGCAATCCGGTAACGAAGGCGAAGTCTTCCAGGAGAACTGTTAGCACTAGCTGTTCTGCATTTGCATATTAAATAGATAAAAACTCGAAAACCTTTAATTTGGCAGACTGAGTGTCAATGCGAGACGCATACAGGCTATCTACATCGTCATCGAATGTCCTCGTTTTTGAAAGCAGTCGCTGGATTCGAACATGATATGCTAGAAGAGCACTTTCCTACTAGGTCAGGAAGCGAGCGTTTTGAGGATTTTGATTGTTAAAATACTGTTCTTATTTTTTGTTATTAAAAATATTAGTGACTGTTTTCAATTGTTTAGATACATTTTGTAATAAGTGCATTGCATATAGAATTATATTTTCATTTCTTTAAGTTAAAGTTTCCTAAAGAAAAAGAAAAAAAAAAAAAAAAAAAAAAAAAGACTCACCCGAAATGGTGGTGGAGCTCGTCCTTTAATGATTTCTATGATGCACGGTATCCCAAGGCCTAATAAGAGAGCTAGAATACACAAGAAAAAGAATTATGTATATTTGAAAATGTTATGAATTTTGCAATAATCAATATTGTATCCCTGTTTAGCGTGTTTCAAAAAGAATTTTTTAACTTTGAAATAAAATAATTAGAAAATGACTATTCATAGGATAACAAAACAACATTTACACGCATTTAAAATAAGTAAAAAATCTGATACAAAAGTTTAAAATTAGTTACAGATTTAACAGACAGGGAGCGCTGTAAGCAGGGATCAATCTTCGGAATGTTCTGCAGTTGAAATGTGAAAAGAAGTTAATAAATTAATGTGCACAAGAAAAAAAAAAAAAAAAAGCGATACCGCTCTCTAGCGGGCAGTGGAACGGTGAAGGGAAGATTAGGTTTTTAGAAGTATCGGATACATTTAGGGTCGTTTAATAAAAATAAGGGGGTGGTGACAGCCTAAAAGGGAGAATAATTAAGAAAATTAAAAAAAAAAATTATTCATACATATTTACTTTGTTGCATACCATATTATAACATGTATTCACCAGTTTTATCTAATGTAAAATTTATCAGCAGGATTTAAGGTAACATAAAACAACAAAAGTAAAAGAAAGGGAGCTAAGGGTAGCATCATAGTTGCCAGATTTTTTATTTCAAAAAATATTCAACTGACAATATAGTAGAAAACGTTTTGTAAAAGTTTAGGCTAACTATTTTGTTCTAGTAAAGCCATAACATAGTATAAATATATATTTTTTCACTTTAAAATAGTTATCATACGTTTTTATTTCTTCAGTAAGACTCAAAACTCAAGATTATTCTATAATTTTCCAAATGAAAATCAAGAACACAAGACCTCAAATGAATATTCAAGATTTTGGGGGAAAACCCAAGCATCGGCCTGTTTATATTGCGACTGCAAATGTATAACGCCACTTGTGGCAACATTTGTAACTAATTAAAAAGTAGGGTGTCCTTGTGAAACACATTGTAAGTATTATCTTACCTAAAAGTGGGCCTCCAAAACACGCCGATATGGCCATTCTTGGAAATTCCTTTCTGGCTACTGCTATGTTTGACAGGAAGTCTATAAAAAGGAAATAACGAACTCAAAAAAAGTTTTATTTTGCATAAATCGTATTAAAAATAACTTAAAAGGTGCCGGCAGATTTTACAAACATTTTTAAGCTGTTAAGTACATCGAAAAGTATATATAATTTTCAAAATTTTGCTTCTTTTATTAACTAATGCTTTGGAATGACAAAATTCTGCACTATTTAATTCAATAACAAAATGAAATTTGTTATTGTTTTCCCAATATCCTTAAATGTTCTTTCAAGATCGTCATCGTTCCCTTCGTTTTTCCTACAAATGTTGTCAATATAATAAGTTTCCTTTTGCTTTTATTGCGTAACGGCAATGGACGTTTACCAATTACAGAATGTCTATGTAAAATTAATTACAAAAACTTCTCATCAGAAAAAATGTGTACATTTAGAATATATCTGACTGCAGTATTTTAAATTAGTCCAGATTAAAATTTACGTTAATTTATAAAAATTATAAAGTGAGCAGTAGCGGTTATTTTGGAAATATTGAACGAACATCGCTTTCAAAAGAAGAAATAACACCCAGACCGATATGATTGGTTGGGAATTTTATCATGAATGACTTTTAAATTGAAGATTTTACATTCAATACAGACTGATGAGAAGCGAGACTTGGAGTGACGTAATTTAAGTATTACTGATGCCACAGATAAACTCATATTCTTATTGGTTAATTTATATCCATGTGTTCCGAGGGTGGAAACTACAGAAATTTAAATGCATATGGTTACATTGAATGTTAATTGTTTTGTCAAACAAAAAGTTTGTTAAAACTTTATATAAAATAATCTCTTTCTATACAAGGTAAATGCTTTGTTTGTCTATCTAAAAATTAAATCTCTAAAAATTATAACTCATTTTTTTTTTGGATTTATTACTTTTTTACTTGAAAAAAAAAAAGTCATGGTTACTTGAAAGCGTAACAAAAAAATTTTGGAAATGTTTTTATTCGTTATTAGAAATATTTCTTAATGCTACTTTATTTTCCCACCTCCAAATGTTAAAAAAAGAATTACAAATCGTAATAATGTCACAATTTTTTCCGTGTCTGATGTCATTTTGGTGTTTCACTTTTAGTGACGTTATCATTTAGCCTATTGTTTTTATTTCAGTTATTATTAGTTTTTTTTTCACTCATGGTTGTTTTGAAATGTATAGTTTGCTAAATTCCATATAGATATTTTTAACGTTCATTATTATCATGATGTTTACCAAATGATAAAATTTTTTTATTCAAATAGAGAAATTTTTTTAAATTTGTAAATATTTTTTCCTATGTTTATGAAAACTAAAAAGGCTATGTTTTCTGTTGCTCGGCAAAGTCATGCCATACTTATTAGTCTAAATTACTAGTATTACAGTTATAAAAAAAAAAAAATTACAGTTATAATTTTGTGTGCCAATTTAAGCTTAATTTTTATACGTTCTTTTTAGTAGGTTAATATTAATAATTTTTTTCATTTACCAGAAAGAGAATTTCCCCAGGCGAGAATTGTCAATCCTAGGATAGCATCACTGAGATTAAAAATAACTCCGAAAAACCTGTAAGGAAAAAAAAAATTATAAATACATTTTTTTTGGTGTATTATTGTTGTAACTATTTTAGAAGTACAATATGAGATTGAAAAATCTCAACTTCCTTTTATAACATAGATTTTTTTCTATATAGAAAATATCAAAAAGTTTAGCTTTAGTATATTCATATAAATTTTAAAACTAGATATAGAAAATTAGAATGGTTAGAATTAGATATAGAATAGATATAGAGTATTAGAATGGTTAGAATCAACTACATAATGGATATAGAGCATTACAATGGTTAGAATTAGATATAGAATATTTATTGAAAATCTAACAATGCAGTTTTGAAATCATATAAGAAATTGATTTTTTGTAAATTTGTGATTTACAAAAATCACTTCCGGGATCTCTTTGGTTTATATTGCTGAAACAAATGAATAATTTAGGCATTGAATTCGTTAACATAACAAGGTGCAATTTATAATTTGTCTTAGTTTTTCAAACAACTATCTATACGATACTATATTTCATACTAGTATTTCGATGCTAAATTCAACAACCCATTGTGTGGAAAATTGGCAAACGGTCAAGTCAGGATGAATTCAAATAGAGCGGCGTAATAGGGGAGAAAAGTATTTTTGGATAGGTTTTAAATATATTAAGAATAATTAAAAAAATAAATTTTAATTTTATATATTATCAAAAGAAAATTAAATTAAAAAAGTTTTACAATAACTACTGAACATTTTTTCTTTCAAAGTAGTTATGCGTTGTGCATATGCAACTAACAGCCCAAACAAATAATCGATTCATTTGTTTCCACTTTTAAAACGGACGTTTACCTTTCTACACAATCGGTGGTTGAAATTCAGGAATAAATAAAATTTTTCAAGAAATTTTTTTAAAGAAGTAATAAATTCAGAAATAATTTTACAAGTAAAAATAAATTTTAGTGTTGTGTTTTCAAAAAGATTTAAGCAGTTTAGGAAAAAAAAAAATTCCAAAAATATCACATATTTTTTTTAAAAAAATATGCATCATGATACGATTATAATTGAAATATAAAAAGTTTATCTAGAATTATTAAATATTAAAAGTTTTGCCTTTTTATTATTAGACGTTTTTCTTCATCACACAAACGTAGAAAACAATAATTAATTTTTAAAGTCAGTAAAATCAAAAGAGTTTAAAATTTGATTACAGAATTTTGATATATCACATTAAAATCACTAACAAAATTTATTTTATTTCAAGCTACTTGCTCCGTTGTAAATTTTAAGCTATCGTGTACACATTTCTTTCTTATTACAAATTTTTTATTTACACCACATATTTCCAAACGAATTACATTTATGCAGCCATTTTCTTCCATAACAGATCATAACAAGTTAAAATAAGAAATCAACAAAAGGAAAGAGCAATACATTCAAGAAATATAACACAAAAAAATCACAAACAGATTCGACGAAGCTATAAAAGTTACATAAAATCCATCAGAATACAATAGAATGCTTATTCGCAGAAAAAAGAACGTTAAGTTCTGCAGAAACATTCGCTGTTTTTGTCACATAATCGGAACAATCGCATTATACGAATCGCAATCTCGAATGCGTTCAAAACAGCGTTTAAAATTCAGTAGAAAAGAAAATAGCATAGAATCTTTTGAATTCGTTCATTTGAGAATGTGAAGCATATTGCACTTAAGCTACCTCCGTCAAGATTTTTTTTTTTTTTTTTCAAAATTATTTTTAACTTGTTTTTTTTTCACTTTGGCCCGAATTGAGTATTTAATTTTTAATTTATGGAATTTTAATTTATTTAGTCATCTTTTAAGGAGCCTGTTAGCCAAATGACTAGCATTCTGGCGTTCGGTGTCACAGGGTTCGAGTCCCGGAGCTGCCAGGGATGCTTGTAGTGGCTAGGACTCCACCTTAAACCGTAGGTCAGGGTCTAATATGATTGTAGAGCATTGAGCGTAGGGCTGACAACCCACACTTGTAAAAAAAAAAAAAAAAAACATCACCTGTCTCGAAATCTGAAAAGTAGGCTGACGGCCTAGGACCACCGTGGGCTGTAGGCAGTTAGTAAATTAGTTAGGCCATATCTTTACCATTTAATACTGATGTAATGTGATATACAGTAAAATATTAAAAATTCTAATTGCTAAAGCGATTAAAAATCTCTAAATTAAAAATAAAAAGAAGATGTGAATGGTATAAATGAATTAAGCAATCGTGACCAACAAATATAATGTATTAATCACATATAAATAAAATTTGACGAGAAATAATTACACCAAATATGTTAGAAAGATATTCATATGTAGTAGCGTCTAATTAATTGGCAATTATTCTTTTGTAAGTTAGCAAAAGTGGGGTTAATATTTTTAAGAGTTAAGGTACCTGTAAAAGAGCCACAATTTCATTGGCTAGGCAATATATCCACGTGACAGCAACGGCGAATCCCAAATAAGCAAACAGCCAGTGATAAGTTGGTGGGATAAATCTCTCCGACGTGCAGTACACCATGGCAGCACAACACACACTGGCAACTATCAGCAATATGAAGACTGGAAACACGTCTCCTATCATGTAAAAAGCATCTGAAAATGAGGAAGTGGTGAATTACAAATGCTTCATTCAAGAATTCAAAGTTGCCTAAAAGCCTTTAAAAATGATTAGAAAAATTCAGATGCATTATTTATATAAAGTTTAATTGAATTCGTAACTATTTATTTCCTCATGCTTTTCATTTGATTAAACAAAGATGATGATCAATTAGTTTTCAGAACACTGAAAAATATATTTTTTATTCTATGAAAATGTCCTAATTATACTTAAAAACCTATTTTTCGTCCAATATATCGGCAAGAAAAGTATCAAACCTTGGATTTTATACTCAAGATTGATACTTTTCATTCTTCATATCTTGCTCCTTTTATGACAAAGATTAAAAGTTTAAAACTTAATGTCAATTTCTTACCCGAGATTATAGAATAAAAATCAGAAGGAGAAATTGTGACAATTTCTATAAAAATATGTATAACAATTGAATCATTCTGGGCAGTCAAGTTAGAGGTGACACAGATAAATGTCCATTGTGCCCAATGGTTAAGATAATTAATTGTCTTCATTTCTTTATGAGGATGGCATATAAATAAATAAAAAATCGAAAACAATATGTCCAGATGAAGGCAATCTAAATATGTTAAAGTAAAGATCAATTATCAAAAAAAGAGAATTGAATTAAAAGTAATTTTACTTACACTCACTTACGAGACTTATGAATATGGGACCAGTAATACATTGAGTACAGATTAAAAGGCGGTTCCAGTTAAGATCATCTGCGCTGGTGTCCAGAACTGGTACAGTCAATCGCATTATCAGAATGGCTGGACTCTGAAAACGTTTTTTTTTTTCCTTTTAGAAAAACAAATTGTATTATAAAAATACACAACATAAATTAATTAATAATTTGTTACTTTATCTTTTAACTACTATCACTTAACAAATTTTTGAGTTCTTAATAAATTGCTTGATTTAGTACTACAGGATTGGCTTAAATGAATAACTGGCTTAAAATCATTCCAAGTTATGAATGAAGCTTTTGCAGAAAATATTAAACTTCCTCCTATAATACGCACATTGTTTTTTTCTTCCCATCGTTTACAGTACAATGTCCTTTGTAATTCAAAATAACCATTATTAATATTCATCTTATATATTCAATAATTTTAATGATTTTGAAACAAGAACCACACACATCCTCAATTTCTTTTATATATTGGATTAAAACACAAAACCTGACATAAATTTAGTACTTTTCTGAAAGGAACTCACTTTGAAGATGACTAAGAATCTCTTCCACCATTGTAAAGTTTGCCATTTTTCAGTATTGACAGGACAGACTTTCACTAGGAATTCCCAGAATTCCCCTCGATCTTCGTCTAGAACGGGAGCCAACTTCTCTGTCGACGACATGCCTTGACTTTGAAGAGATTGAACACTACCTAGATTTAAGCAAAGCATAATGGTTGTTCCTCATGTAGTAGAATAAGTATAAATGATTAACAATAGGCCGATTAGCAAAATGGATAAAAAACCACATCTGTTTAAGGCCTCCCGAAAACAGAAATTTTTTAGTTACGAAATTGAAAACATACTGTTTTCAATATAGACTCACGCACTGGCTATTATTTAGTTGAGGCAATAGAACAGATGTAATCTGTTCTATTTTGAATCTGAGCAAATGTTTTTAGTATCGCATAAATGGAAATAGAACGTACGTGTTCAGACTTGTCTCGACCTCCAGTGAATATTTATTTACCTTCATAAAGTGAATTTTTGCATCATTTTTTCCCCTCCCTTTTCTTATGGCAACCTTAATGAATATCATGTCGGTAGGCATAGAATTTTACGCGATATAGAGAAAAGACCAGCGATATAATATTTCAAGATGAAGGATTATTCTTATAGATATTTATTAAAAAAAGAAAATTGTGGTTGGAAGTTTGTGAGATTGAGCAATTCCATCAACTGGAGTGCAGAGATCTTTTAGTATCGGAATTATTTATTTACTAAACTAAAATGTCGCCGATGCGGATGTGGGCTTGAAGAATACATTATCTTAGAGTATAAAAGAGCCTTGAAACGGCCAGGCATGTCTTTAATAAGAAGTCGTTAAAGTTGCTTTCTTTGACATTTATTTACTTTTTCACCATGAGAGAATGGAATATCATTGTTGGACGGAATTCCATTCCTGTGGGCTCAAGGAAGAAGCTGCGAATATTCGAGAGGCCACACTTATGGATATTATGGATATTAATTCCATAATGTGAGAACAAAATGTGGGTGCAGAGTAGCTAGTCCTTCGTGCTGCATATTGAATAGTGCTGGGAGAATCTATAGATGAACTTGGGTGACAGCAACTTAATCCTGATGGAAAATTCCCGCAGGAATAATCATAAAAAAATGGCAGCACAATGGTTCAATCACCAGTCTGATATACAAAATTTGCTGTCAAGTTGAGAGAGATAACGACGAAAATCCTCCGGCTGTCATAGGAAATTTCTTTGCAGATCATAACACCAGGTGTATGTCCCATATGTGTATGATGTAGATAGGTTGGTTCCAAGCACTACTAGGACTCCTTATAACCAACATGCCCCCATTACAAGTATCGAAACATAAACAAAACAGATCGCTTGTCCGCCCTCCAATGAACTCTAGTTTTACACCACTAATAGCGTCGATGATGTCGACTTGAAGTTAGTGACATGAAAGCTACAGAGAATCTGGTTCTCAAATATTCGATTTTTTAACGCTTGCTGTGTCACTCTGGGGCCAACCGAAGCTCAATTTCTACTGCAGATACAGTACGATGCGCAACAGCCATGCTGTGAATATGGTAGTCGTCACTGTAAGTAATGACCCATATACCTGTATGCCGGTCTTCTGGAGACAATATTTTCCCGTGACCCCAACTACAAACAATCATGCACAGTGGATATATCCCTATATTGTACAAGTCTTTCTGCAATATCACAAAAAAGGAAATCCATCTTCTATGCCTTCTAAGCACAGCCTCGTTCAATCTCAATAAGCTGCCAATACTGCCTTCTTCGTCTCTTTAAAAGTATTCAGACTGAAATGTAGCTCACAACGCCCAATCCGGAAGATAAATAACGCTCACCAAGTATATACATTATTATACGTATTTAAATCAAACGAGATTTTAATGTTCGCAGTAGATCTAGTAGTGGGACTTTTATTTGTAAAGAGCGATATTTGAATAGATGTCATCTTTGAGCTATGCAAACCAGTTTGTCAAATTTCGTTTATCCAGCACAATTCCTTGATTTTGATTCTAGATTTCCTTGATCCATTTTCGGCCAGTGTATTTTGGATGCAAAGATTTCGAAGCAGTATATTTTTTATTGTTGCCATTGAACATCGGTGAGCCTGGTGTTCCACTTATGCATATCAATAACAGGTCATTGACTGGCGACGACGAGGGGAGGATTTATTATTATTGAAGGAATGGTGTGGACTCAGATAATTAGTTAATATTTCAGGAATAATGATTCCTTGAGAAAATTACTGATTCATTTTTTACGAAACATATTAGATTGCTAATTTTTTCTGATTCCTGCAATATAAAATATATTTCTGTGCCATTTAATGCCAGCGATATATTTAGATTTGATTTCCTTCTAAAATTTCAAAAGCACTTATATTTACACCTAACTTTCTAAAGATTACTAAAATTCTATTCTCTAAAATCTATTTATTTCTAAAATTCTACTTTGTTACTATAGGTATATAACAGGGATGGGCAAACTACGGTCCGCGGATCAAGTCCGGCCCGCGGATAGAATTTTAATTTAACGGTCCGAGGCAATTTAAAAAGAAATATATATGTATATATTATATATCCATCTCCTTTTCTACTTTGATTAAATATTTTTTGCTTCCATTTTTCAAAGGATTGGTGATCTTTTTACTTTCTCCATTTTTGTTCTACAAAACATACATTGATACAAACATAGTTATACCATGCCTTTTAACGTAAATTGGGAAGCAGTGAGATCAGATTTACAGGTTGAATTAATTGAGTTGCAATCTAACAATCATCTCAAGCAGTTGTTTCTAAATATGCCAGAGTTAGAGTTTTACAAATCATTATCGAAAGTAAGTTTCCAAAATTTAATATCTCACGCCCGGAAAATGAGTGCTATGTTTGCTTCATCTTATATATGTGAGCAAGTGTTTCCAACTATGAACCTTAGAAAGAATTATTTCAGAAGTAGATTGACAGATGAGCATTTGGTCTCGTTTCTTAGAATCAGTACATCTCACTTCGAACCTCAATATAAGGAACTTTTCAATACTGAAATCACAATTTCATTCATCTCATTAACATATTTAAATTGTAATACTTGTAGATTGTTTATAAAATTTTAGAAAAATTTATCTTGACCAGTCAAACGTTTTTCTTCGATTTTTGGTCCGCGACAGAAAAAGTTTGCCGTGCCTGGTATATAAGAAGCAAAGCAGAATTTTTTTTTATTAAATGAAAGACGAAAACATATTTCTTAATGTTTTTGAAATGGTGTTTAGAATTTCGCCAAAGTAACTAATGAATTCGAAGGAGCAAATATCTTTTTGCAGAAAAGAAAAAAAAAAGAAAAGTGTTGCATTTGCTGGATAAATAATATCTTGCACCTCATTTAATGCAGTGCGAGACAAAATATAGTGGCGAGCATAAATTTTACGGCATTCATTTGCTATTCAGCATTCTTCCAAAAGGTGAAAAATAAATAAGAAGAGGAGTGCCATAAAATAGCTACGCGCGTTTTGTAAAGCGTCTGCAAAAATTCCTATTGCCCTGTTTTCACGCTTTGTTCTGACTACTGTATCGGCGTACGACATCTGTATTCAGAACAACGTTTCTGTGTTTTTTTTTCTTTTTAAATATTCGTGCTTAAAAACTTATTTTCTAGTTTACGGAAATTACAATAATGCAGTGTCATCTCGTGGAGACAGATGCCTTAAGAAAATAAAAAGCAATTATTTTAACAAAACCCTCTATAACATTATTTTTTGTTATGGCCCTTTTATTTGAGCAGTGGCTCTCGAAGTTTTTCTCCTACCACCCCCTTATCAGACAAAAAAAAAAAAAAAAAAAATACTCAGCCCTAATGGAAATCTACCCATTTTAGGGGAACAAACAGAAAGATACACAAAAGAAAACATTATTATTATATCTAAACAAGGTGATTCAACGGACAAGGGACAAACTTTTGAGGAATGGTACAGCTTACAAAAAAATAAAATATTTTGTATAGCAAAGTATGGTCGGCGCGTTGAGGAAAGAGCACACTTTTAAATAATTTCCTCAAAGAAACAAAAGATATTACGAAAATAAAAATGACTTATCACATCGAAAATGTTTCTCATTATAGGGATACACCTGATGCGCTGCTATTAAGGAATCAATCCTTTGATCTATCTTTATCAGCAATATTCTTAACTATTTTATATGAGCAATTTAAAAATATACTTTATCAGCAGTTTATAAATGTTCTTTGTCAGCAACTTATAAAATATTCTTCCTGGAAAATAATGTTACACATGCATGAATAGCTTTCGTAAATTTTTTTTAAATCCTGCCTTCCAAATTTTTGATTTCACTCCCTCCCCCTTATTTTTATTAAATATTAATAAAAATAAGGGCACACACACACACACACACACACACACACATATATATATATATATATAATATAATAGTTTGGATACGCGTGTTAATATGGATAAGTTGAGTAGTGAAATAATGTGTGCATCTCATTGACAAGTCTGACAGGAGATCTCTTGTATGATACTCTAATGCGTGGTAGTTACCATTGAAAGACTTCCCGAAAAGCAATATTCCTTGCCGACAAAGAAACGCATGCGTTCTGATTTCCATTTAAAATATAACAAAAACCGATTTTGATGTGAAGCTAAATGTGGACATGATTTAAGGATTTGTGATTTACTAAAAGAAGGTCTATGGCTTGTTCACAATTCTGTGCGTTCTCTGAACTTACCACGGACCTACGGTAAGAACAGTTCTCTCTTCATAGTTCTGTTGTTTTTTGAAATCAAAAAGCATCGCGACAACAAAGAAACGCTAACCATTCCCTTTCTAACCTGGATGCAACTTTATAAAGAAACGTCAATAAAACTACCAAATTATTTTTAATCATCAATGCAAGTATAAGAGCTGAGTAAATGGAAAAAACATACATGCTTTTGAATGAGAAAAACAGATTTGTATGCTTGAAATTTGAAATGTTTCCTTTTAAAAGTTTAAAAAAAAAATAACAACGTTTGTTAAACTTTGAGCAAATTCACTTCCTGTCTTATCGTGTGATATAGAGATAATTTTTTCATAGCTTTGATAATAGGGACGTTAAAAAAAGGCCACCAATAGTACTCAAATAAATTTTACAGAAAGGGTCATTTTGTTTTTCACTACATTCAGATAAAGTTGGGTTCTTTCTTTGAAAAAAAAAAAAAAAAAAAAAAAAATGCGGTTACCATTCTTCTGTGTGACATTCTTTTCCAGGTGGTTTTCGATGGTGAAGATGCTGTTCCTGGGCACAGATCTCCGTCTCTCGTCCAATCGGATGTGCGCTTTCGACAGACGTCTTCCGCCGTCCACCCACTCGAAACCGCCGAAGTAAAATGCTGTTGCAAAAGTAAAAGGATTAATTTGATACAGATTTAAGTCACTTCATGTAATTTAGTACTCTTTAATTTGTTATGAAATACATTCAATTATGTAGAATGCTCACACAATTTCAAAATACTATAACAGAAATTATTAAAAACAACTGATGGAGGATGCTAATAGATGATGCTAACTAGGAGGATGCTAACACAATTTCAAAATTCTATAACAAAATTATAAAAAATAACATGCTTTATTTAACAACATATATTTTTAATATTGTTTTTGTTAAAAATAATTTTTCATTTTAATAGCGGACACGAATAATATTCTGATTACTATTAGTATACAGTGGTTTCTCTACACTAGGTTTACAAACTCCTATATGAGGTAGGCTACACCTAATGGCCTATTTATGCTGGGTTGTAAATACTTTCCCAATGCGGTAGACTGCCCAGTGAACAACTGCGCCTCTAGTGCGCAGAAGGACGGAGGCTCGAATCTGTTGGCATTGTTATGGTCAATGCATTTAGAAACGAGGAATGGCGATTGTGATAATATGTCGTATGTTGTGATAATATGTATAAATGCTTCTCGTAGAGATAGTCAGATTCTCTGATGGAAAGGTTTCTAAATTTAGTCTCGTATAACAAGCAAATACGAGGCAGTTATCCTCAAAAGTCCCACTCATAAAACATCCTCCTCCCCACATCACCCTTCGGTAGGTTGTTCGTGGTATACTTAAGTAGTACGTGAAGTTACCAATGTTAAAACTCTGTGGTAAATAGCATTGCGCTCTGGCCTTTAGTACCACAGGCATCAGATTCGAATCCTGGAGTTGGCATGAATGTTTGTGAGTGGTGCGGAATCCACGTTGAACTGTAGTTACTGGTCTAATTAGCCTAAAAGAGCGTATAAAATGATCGTATAGTGACAAACCAAACCAATCTGATGTGCATTTAAGAAGCAGTAAATAAAGAATCAGTAAATAAAGTAAAAGTACTCAGCGGTTTATTATCCACATAACAAAATCTTAATTTTTAGGTGTAGTCTACGAATCATGGACAGAAAATTACAATATTTGAAATAATTTTTATGCTTTAGAAATCGCTGATACACAATTTTTCTATCAGTAATAATTTCAGTCATATTTGCATTCTTAAATGGTTACATAACTTCATAAAGTATACTTCACTTCTATTACTATGATTCACTATGGTTACATAACTTCATAAAGCTCAATTAAATATCCTTTATGATCCTACTAAATCCTGAGGAAGCATCTGAATCGTCTAAATCATGTAAAGAGGAATCTCGTTTGATGTTTACGCAATACTATCGAGAGTTGTAAATCTTTTTTGGTTCAAAGGTTTAGCACAATGCCTTTTCCGATACCTGCTTATGCAAAAAAATGTTGAAATTCTGTCTGAGATTAAATCACGTTAGCGGAGCGTACGGAGATTTAAAATCGCAAGGACAGCTTTTGAACAATGAAAATACTCTTAATTCATATAAAATGATTCCTTCAACATAATTTATCTGGTAAAACATTTTTACAAATAACTAATTGAATGCTATTTGTATTTAAATCGAAATTATAAAATAAAATATACAATTTTATTATCTTAACATTGAGTAAGTATTATATCTTTCTACGTCTGGCTTCTTCGTCAATACATCATATTAACATTTTGTTTATTATCATTTCTTCTAATAAATGAATTCTGTTCACTAAACGTAACATGCAATTAAATTTTATCTCTATCTACCACTGAATTTAAGAGGAATTTCGATCGTACTGAATTTCTCCTCACACGTAGAAGACTGAATTATAGGAAAGAAATGAATACGAAATTAATTTCATATCTGAGTTATACTTGATCAAGGAATATTTCGAAAAGACTTTATTATTTTATTGTCATACACATCCAAAATTCGCTCATATAATTTTTAGCTTGTGAAAGAAATTTAAATAAACACAGTAAGAAGTCTTTGACACTGTTAATGAATATTAAAATATATTAAATTAATAGCATAATAATAAAAAAAATAATAAAAAAATTATAATAAATATGTTTAATAAAAGAAATAAATAATAAAATATGTTTTTTATGAAGTAAGATTTAACTTTTAAATATTCTAATTCTCTCAAAACTAAAAAAAATAAATAATAAAATTTAAAAAAAAAAAAAAAAAAAAATCACCCTCCCACTAAAAAAAAAAAAAAAAAAAATAATAATCAGCGTCTGGGCCGATGTACTGATTACCCATAAAATTTAAATTTAATATATATTATAACAACTATATAACAATAAACACAATGTCTAACAATAAACGTATAACAGTATTCTTAAAAAATAGAAAAAACCTATAGAATTCCAAAAAGATTTTCTTGAAAAATCTCATTTTCACTTTGAAATAAAATTGTCTTTGTTTTCACCTAAAGATCTTTTTGAACTGTATTACAATATTTAGTTATATAATTTTTAGCTCGTGAAAGAAATTTAAATAAATATTATACATAAAAAAAAAAAATATTATGCTAAAAAAAGCTCGTGAAATTTTTTTTTTTTTAAATAAGCCAATAAGAGCAGCTTGTAAAAACTAAAAAAAAATAAATAAACCAATAAAAACAATGAAAGTGGTCAAGGACACGAAAAATATTGATCAAGAACAAACGAAAAACTTTGCTCTCGAAAACAATGCCCATAATTTAAGTAATAAAATTTAAACATATCGTCATTATTCAAAGTTTTGACAACCATAATCGAAAAAAAGAATTAGAGAGAATAATATGAAGAAAAATCATAATTGTCTGAAATTCAGACAATGAATGGTATTTTTTTAATACAAGAAAAACTTTCATCAACTAAAAGTGTTATTTTTAAATTAACTATTTTGCTGAGAGAAGTATTTATTTATTCATTACTCATTTTAAGCTAGAATCTATAAAGATTTATTTTTCAATACTAATTTTTTAGCTATTTACAAGCGGAAATTCATTTTTTTTTTTGCATAAAAGTAAAAAAAACAAAAACAAAAACAAATAAATATTTTTACCTTTTAGAACAACTGCTGTTGCCTCTGGGTCGTTATCATACGTGATTGTATCGTTCATTCCATTCGCATTTGCTGGTACCTCTACGATTTTTGAACAGAAAATATTAAAAAAATATTTTATTAAAAACTTCATTTTTAATAAATTAAACAATTTATCAGATTACTAAAATTACAGAATTAAAATACAAATCAAACTTTAAAGTTTTCATAGAAATTTGTGCATCAAGTTTTTTAATGTATATTGAACTTTTAAGATGGATGCTATTTTAGATCACCTCGTTTCGCCAAGTTACCAAATAGGCGGCGATTATTTACAAAATGAGATTTTGGGTTTGTAAATATTTCAGAAAATTTGGCAACCTCAATTATCAATGCTCTTAGCAATTAATTCGCTCACTTGGCGCTATTTTCACGTCTCCAAATCGCCATTTCTTTTATGTCACTAAGATATAAGGGTTTTAATAAGGTGGCTTAAATTAAAACTATACTCTGATAATTATCATCTTCAGATTTTGTATTTCTTAAAAAACAATAAATAAATTAAATAATAACGATAACTTTTAACAAACCTTTTAGAATATAAAAATTGAATTTTTATTGCTTTTTGGGAAATATTTGCTTAAAATAAAAATTTAGATCTTATTCAAGTATAATAATATGCAATAAAATTGTATGATTTCAAAAACATTATTTTGAGAAAATAAATTCGATTTAAAAAATATTTTTATTTAAAAAAAAATTTAGATTAAAAATATTTCTAATTTCGTTAATTCTTAGATAAGATATTGTAAACAAAAATATTAAAATCATTGGAAAGAATGTACTG
The DNA here is from genome assembly GCA_021605095.1 of Caerostris extrusa. Classification (NCBI taxonomy): domain Eukaryota; kingdom Metazoa; phylum Arthropoda; class Arachnida; order Araneae; family Araneidae; genus Caerostris; species Caerostris extrusa. The sequence goes on along the minus strand of BPLR01005603.1, from coordinate 129,525 downwards.
TGCAGGGTGTTTACAAAAATATATGGTAAAAATATAAAGGCAGGTAGAGGAGACTGAAATAAGCAGATGTGGATGCGGAAATGCCGCGTTTAGGAAATAGAGGGCACTGTTGAGATAGATTGGTGAAAGCGTTTTGCTGACTTTAATCATCATTTCCCGCACAGATTTCGAGCAAAATGCATCGTTACACCAATACGGAGTTCGACGATATGCACTTCAGGAATGAGGCTGCTAATGGAAAGGGATTAGCTACTCAAAGGATGTGCAGGGACAGATTTCCGGAGAGCCAGCTGTTGAATCGCCAAACATTCAAACCCATATTCCTATAATAAATCACCTTATTTCGGTCCCTCACTCTATCTCTACAGTTTTGCCAGATATTTTCGAAACAGTCAAGCCTGTATAGCCGTGTGACAGTACTAAAGCTATGGCTGTCTCTGCGTCCAAGATGGCCACTGATCATCAAATTTTTATATCGCATAGGGAAATTTTGGTAATCATATGTGTGGTTACTGTTTGGTGGGTGGTAATGTGCTTTTGTTTTGTTCCGCTTTTTCAGATGATCGAATTCTTAACCATCTATTAAAGTCGAGAGATTTGTCTTGTGCTAGAATTTAATTTCTTTATACTTTGTACATTATTTTACTTTGCATGAATTTGTTTTTATATATAGCTTTGTTTTCATTTTTAATTAAATTGCAATAATTTTATGTTGAACTATATGTTCTACAAAGTTTTCAACACCTATTTTTTATTCAAATTTGCAAGGGATTCTCTTGCACTAAAGAAAATATTACATGAAGCTCGCAGAAGTGAATAACAAGTTTTAGGAAATATTAAAATACGAATTCGAGAAACTTGAAATTTATAAAGAACTGTATTTTTATTAATAATTTGAGAAAAGTTTGGTGGCCATTTGACTATTCGTAATATCAGTCTTTTGTTAAAAAATTTTTTCACAGATCACAAGCCTGGTTGTAGCAACTGTGATTAATATTCTGCACTACACCTACATTACGATTGTAATGATCAGTTGAATATAGATTGAATCTTTTAATTAAGAATTAAAATTGTCAAATCCAGTCATAAACTAAGTAATTCTGAAATCTGAGAAAAACTTATGAGTGATATCGTAACAGAAAAAAAAAAAGTTATTTTTTAAATTCTGGATAAAAGTCTTTTCAACTGACCATTACTTTTTTTATTCGATATAAAAATAATAATATTAAGAAGGAGAGTTCACTTACTCTCAGAATTCTCATTCTTATTTTCCCTTTTCCCTTTTCCACTTCTTTTTTCTGATCATCGTCAGTTGTTTCTTTTTCCTTTTGCTTCTGTCTGTTGACATAGATGAAACGACTTCCAAGGACGACGATAATGTATATAAAATAAAGTACAACAAATCCTAAAAACGAAATTCTTGTGAACGAGGGTTGTTTCATTGTTAACTTTACATTCATTTTCATATAAAATATCTCTAGTATTAACATAAACTTTTGTTATTCACTATTAATATTTTACAACGTTACAAGAACATTTCAAAACAAGTCTCTTGTAACAATGTATTATGTAAATCGCGGACTGAATATTTCTTGGTATAAATTAAATTTACAAAATGCGTACCTTTAGTATTATTATTCAAATGATAATAGTATTATTTTTTTTTTTACACTTAAAGAATTTTTTCTAAAAATAATTGAAAATGTTTGGAATAAAACGAGAACGTGTTTTAGAAGAATGTATAATAAGGGATGCATAATAATTTACCCAATAATGTTAAAATAATCTTTTAATGATCAAATAATGTTTCCCTTGATAAAGATATTATTTTTTTTAATATAAAATTTTTCTGATTCTATAGTATTTTTCTTAAAAATGCCCTGATGGCAAACTGGCTGCTGGCACTCTGGCCGTTAATACCACAGACTTCAGGTTCGAATCCTGGCTGTGGCATGGATGTTTGTTGGTGGTTTGAAATCCAAGTTAGACTGTAGGTCCCCGTCTAATTAGCCTAAAGTGTGCACAAAATGACCGTAGAGCGACACACCTAATCTTCATAAAGTGGTTTTTTTTTCAAATAAAACGTTTCTAATTTTTGTCTTAAAAGGTCAAGTTCCAAAATTAATTTTTAGTCAAAATCTATTAAATTTTTACATTTTAAGAATTTTAAAGCATGTTATAATATTAAAAACTAACATTCAAATATACAAGTTTGAAATCATTTTCATCGTGTCAAAGCAAATTAGCAGTAAGAATTTTAGAACAGAAATGCTTAAATTTAGTGAGAAAAATTAAATAAATAATTTCACATTTTCCTAGATTTAATGCAAGATAATCCTGCAATACTTATAAACAAATTGGAAGGAGACTGATATAAAAAAAAGTATTGATATAATTTATTGATTTACTGATAACTTTTTTGATTCAGAATGTACGTAAACACATAAATATGTATACGTTGTAATATCTTGAATTTTTAAAAGATATTTTTTTCATTATCTCTGTTAAATCTGGCGAAAGCGATTATCTTGCATGGCCTTGGTCTCAAAGGCGTAGGATTACAGTACGTTTACTGTAATATTAAAATGCAATGATATAAAAAATTTGTTGGAGATTTAAAAAATTAATTTTCCTTAAAACGCTTCACAAACACTTAATTAATAATCAATCCATTAAAAAAATTATAATACTGATCGAGAATTTCGTTTCTTTAACAAATATGAAAATAATAATCTTGTTTTTTGTTTCAAGTACCTTAAATTCAGTAAAATCAGTTTTTATAAGTAATTCTGGTATTGAAAATAGTCTTTTAAACAGAAAAATGCTTTGCGAGTTTCATACTACCACATTCAATCATACCTTTTGTAATCATAACACGAAGGTATCATGGTTACAAAAGATATGTTTGGTATATGGTACATCAAAGAAAAGGTACTTGTCCTCTGCCTATTATATAGTATCTGTGCGGATTATATAATATTTTTTAAAAATGACTCCTGCCAGTTATATCACGCTGCAGATTAAAGCAATATAATACAAAAAATAAATTAGATAAAAAAATACGATAACATTAAAATACGATGATAATCTTTTTGGGGAAGTTAAAAATTAACTTTTCTTATAGATCTCAATAAAGATGATTTTAATATTTTTGTGCTTGTTTATTTGCATGCAGAACCTTTTCACAATTGATCGGCTATTACAATCTGCAAATGGAAAAGCACTCCTGACAGTTTTGAATTTGTAGTTATTTATATTTGTAGTGAAATAATCCATTGAGCAGCCCAAACGAGACGTAAACGGTTCCTGCTGTTCTTGATTTACAGTGATAACCTCGACCTACTGATGTGTCGGAAAAATTAAGGTGAGTTTCCACCAGATACTAAAATTTCTAGTAGAAAGAATATCTGTACTACAATTTTTTCTGACAATTTTTAATACCCTTAGTAACTTATAGTTGTTAATTGGTAATTTTAGAATATCCTTTTTTTTTTCCCACCACTAGAGTGTAAAGATTTAAACCACTAAAGTGATGCAGAAAAACCCCGAAACACCTCTGACACTTTAAAAGACATAGGATGCAGAAGGAATAATTTCGTCCGAAAACTGGTTTTCAAAACGAAATTAATATGGGAAATAGCATAGGCGCTCATGCAATGTCATATATTTTTTTTAATCTATATTTCATATTTGTTTGCCATAATTACATCTCATTAATTGAATTTAATAAAGATAAATAACTGCTTACCAATCCCGTGATAGATATAAGAAGTTCCAGTGGAAAAGAGAGCAAATGTCCAACTGATAGCTATAATGTAAAAACCGATGTCACGTAAGAAAGGTCGTATCATGAGGGTGAAATCCTGCGTGAAGAAGACAGAACCGGCTACCACAGATGTTACAAACATACCGGCTCCTGCGAATACAAAAAAAATTTTCGATTTACCTGGTAAGAACTATCTTTGCTTTAATCTCAAATACCATTTTACCATATTACTAAGAAGTAGTTTTGAAAACATTTCCTCTTTCTTTAAAATGCCAATTTAAGTTTTTGAAGACATCTTTTCTTTGAGAAGAATGGAAGGACCTGGAAATGGAACTCACCTACAAGACTGGCGATGGCTAATTCTGCAGACGCCTTCTGTAGACCAGCTGCAGAAGAAAAGATATCTGGAGAGCCATTTCCAAAAGCAAGCAGCGTCACGCCCTGAGTTTGGGTTAAGGAATAAAAATGGAACTGATAAATTGCTTATATATTTTAAAACCTTGAAATTGAGACACACACCTCTATTTCGTAACCACAAGTGGGGAATCGGAGTGGAGAGCAAGCAATCCGGAATCGAAGTTAGTAAAATCCGACTTGAGAATTTTTACAAAAACAATTTTAATGTCAAGGAAGCAATTCAATTGTATAACCAGTAGCAAAGATAACCACAAGTCAATAATAATAACCAGTAGCAAATACAATTTTGATTTACCAGTTAAACAAGTAAGTGCTGTGGAACTTTTCTCAGCCCTGAGGCTTAAAAAATGCTATCTTAGATCTGGAAGGAAATATTATCTTATAGAATCTATTTTATTTCTATGAACAAATAAGATTAATGTTACATTTAAGCGTTAAGGAAACAATTCAATTGTATCCTTTAATACTAAAACCAGTAGCAAAGACAGTTACTGATTTACCAGCTGACCTAGTAAGTGTTAAGAAACCTTTTCTTAACACTGCAGCTTATAAAAAGCTATTTTAGATCAGTAGAAAGAAGATCTTATAGATATTAAAAATAATATATTTTATTTTTAAGCAGAAACAGAATTTAATATATTACAAATAGAACAACTGCTTCATTAAAATGTAAAACTTTCTTTTGCTTGTCTTCAGCTATTCTGTACTATGTACTTTGTTAGCTATTAATTTAGTACCGCATTTTTTTTAGGATATGAAGGCTGTCGTAAGAAAATTTAGAGCACAAAGATGTGTATTAAATCAATCCAAATACTACATCTTTAAAATTGGGAAAATAAAATCTCATTTTGTTAATGTAAAATATTTTTTACAGATATGTGAATTCGATAAAAGCTTTAAATTTATGGTACAAATTTTAAAAAAAATCTGTTAGTAAAGGTCATAGTTCATAAAATTATGATTAAAGAGTCGGGAATCGGTATAAAAATTCGACTCGTAAGTCGGGAGTTTGCGATTTTATGGCCGACTAATAATGGCTTTATAATTTGAAAATGTAATAAACCACAGAGCGCTTTTATTTTTGCTTAAGGAATCAGTTTAATTCTTTTTCAAAATATAAGAAATCAAGGTAAAAATCTAGCAAATTGACTTCAAATAAAAACATTTACATCAAATCACTATAATATAATACATTCTTTTCACAGTGACACAAGTGTGTACTGCAAAATGCTTCAAAATTTTTTGTAAAATTTTTTAAAAAATCACCATTTGATTTTTATTTGATTTTATTTGAAAGCTAAAAAGAAAGTCAGATGTCATGTAAAATATAAAAGATTATAAATAAATTCGTGATGAAAAGGATACAGCTACATTTTGAGATAACCCCAAATGATTTGAAATGGTGAATAAAGCAGGACATAAGCTAAAAAATAAAGACAAGAATTAGTTCATTATTATAGAAGAACATAATCAGCCATAAAAAAAATACGGTTATAATTTATTTTTGTATGAAAACTTTAAAATCACACATATATTTTTGATGTACTGGTTATACGAGAATTATTGATAAAAACTAGAAATGAAAATTATGCAAAAAAACCCAGAAGCAATAAAAATGAAATATTTTTACTGATTGACAATGTAACAAGAGTTTATAAATTTAAATGTGAGATTATTTGGTTATTTGCAGAGTGTCCCAGAGATATTTAATTTCGTCTCCTACATTGACAAGAAATTGAGAAGTTAGGGAATTAATAGTAGTTGTGATACGCTGCTACAGTTCCAGTAAATTCATATAAGGCATCAGGAAGACACAATCTTTCTCATAAACCCACATGCAAAAATCCCTTGGAGCTCAATTTGGATAGTATCCATTTAAAATCCACAAGTAATCTATTTCTTATCAAGCATACATCAGGTTATAATAAGTGCTCTGTCCATTTTTCCGACTGAAATAAAAACGATAATTTAGCCAAAAATATATTTATTTAATCATCATACATCGTTAAAAAACACTGCTGGCAACATTGTTATCACATCGAAAGTTATCAGCTTTTGTAATTGCATTAAAAGTTATTAAAACATTTTATTTGTATTTCCTTCAGAGCTTTTGAATAATTTTCTAATGTGTCCGACCATTGTATATAGGTCATTCATATCTACTACTGTGTCCAAAAAGTAAGACCAATTTTCAATTTAAAATTCCTGGGGCTTATGGAACCGATTCAGCTTATGTTAGTTAAAGGAGGAAACGAAATTACATTTTAGATTAATAATAAAGTATAAATAATAATTTCAGAAAAGAAAATTACATTTTAAACGAATGACTTTTTAATTAATTAATGAGCTCAAAGCATGAAGAATATTAATTTTGGAAATTGAAATATACTTACAAATAATTCGAAGTTACCCCCAGAGCAACAAATAGCATTGCTAGCCAAATTATCTGCAAAATATATTGCATTGTTTTAGGATCACATATTTCTGTACAAATGGAAATTAAGAAAAAAAAAATGGAAGTAAACCCATAATAAAACTATCTGGATATTCTATTATGGGGGTATTTTATATCCCAACAACATTTTCAATATTCCTTTTATTTAGTGCAAAAGCAGCTATTGCCAGTCGAGGTAGCTGACAATAACTAACACACAAAATACTGATTTCTTTGTATTTCTCAGCCCTCAGGGGATCTGTATTTTGAATCATTTAACATTTGCACTTTTTGTTATTTGTCTTATAAATTTGGATTTGATATTCATTGTTCTTCTTGGTGGTGCATTTTTGATGGCCAGCAGTATAATAGAAAAACATGCCACATATTAAACTATTGTCTTAAAATTAGTATTATAAAAATCTCGAATTTTAAGTATTCGTTTCTTTAAAATGCTTTTAATTAGTTTTGCTAAATAATTGTAAATAAAGTTACAAAATAGATTCTTAAAGAGAAATTTCAAAAAGCTATTGAAAAATTTGGAGAAGTGGGATTTTTAAAAAGTAAATGAAAGAAAATGTGAATTAAGTGAAACTTAAAAAAAAAAATCATAAATAACTATGTAAAAGATGTGGTTGTTCATCAAGAGAAAAATAAATTATATCAAAATTTGAATTCTAGGTTTATTAAATAAAATTTTATTTTATTTTTATAAAAACTTTTCTGGTGCTATACATGAAAAAATTAATCATGTAAAATAAAATTAGTTAATTAAAAAAGTTAATTAAATTACTAAATTCTCAGTGACAACAAATTTCGGTCGTTAAAATTATAACAGCATTTTGATAAATCTATAAATAAAGGAACACATGTAGAAATGATGTATAGATTTATTACAGAGTTACAGTTTATTATTACTTGAATGCTTTCATAATGAAAATTTCTGTTTACATTCAATCAATATAGAGTAATTAAACAAAATTAATAAAAAACACTCATAAAGTCATACTGAGAATCTTTCTATGAAAATTATAAACTCTTGAATAAATGCAATAAAAAATGTTTGCAGAACTCAGCTTAAATGTACAGTAGGAAAAGTAATCTAGTAATCTACCTGGAAAGTAACATACTTACGAGTGTGGCTGTCCCCAGCGTAATCCTGTTGATGGTAAGGCTGCAGAATATGTAATAGTTGTAGTCCAAGTACTCTATGATCTCCACGCAATCTTCTGCAGTCATGGCAAAGAGGCATTGCATGCTAGTATTCAGATCATGAATCTCTGTGCACTGTATGAGAATTTTTAAAATATTAATTTAATTGGAGGGATTCTAACGAAACATGAATGCTTTAAATTAAAATTTATTAATTTACAAAAAAAAAAAAAAAAAAAATAGCTTATACGAAGGATGTTTTTTTTAATAAGTACAGTTTTGATATAAAAATACACAAAAACAATTTTACTAACAAATTTATACTTACATAAAAGCTTGAACATATAATCTACCTTTCTACTTAATTTGTAACTACTATTTAAACTTTTGCTGAGTGAAGATGTGATGATAGATATTGAACTATCGTAGAGATTGATTTTTCCCAGAAGGCGACTTACTTTTTATAACGAATAGGATTGAAAAGTGGTAATAAAACCTAATTATGTGTATCATACTGATTACGAAGTAACATTTAGGCTTTTTCCTGAGAAAAGTTTTGACTAGGGATCGAAGGTAAACTTATTTACTCATTCAGCTCTGGCTTGTGATGTGTAAAAATGAAATAAACTAACGAAAATAGGTTATAAATGCATTATTTTTGTATGATACTCTATCAATAACGAATATTTATTATAAATGCATTATTATAAGTTGGTTACAATGACATACAATCCGAAATATCAAGGATTGAGGAGGAATGAATTCTTCATTGCTGTCATAACTAACATCACTCGGATACTTGTGCGAAAATTCAGCCAACGCATTTGCAATTTCATCTGTTAGAGGCTTATTAGATTGCACTTTTCTTTTTTGGGGCAGAAACTATTGTCTCAACAATTCAACAATTCATATTATAAGATTTTTTTAATAACTAATAAAGTTAATTTTTAACTAACAAATTAGTTAGTTAAAAATTTTTTTAACTAACTAATTCGAAACCAAATACCATTTTTGGAGGGGACATGAAAGCCCTTAGAATTATTGTCTTTCCAACTAAAATTTAAGATCTTCTTTAATAAATCTATACATTCGAAACCGTATACTTTTACAACTAGCTTTTCATCTTACTTCATGTCAATACCAGTAGATACATCTAACTTAAGTTGCTAATTGAAGCAGATACGAAATGTTGATGCGCAGAGGTTGAACTGCACATCACTGATGCAAAATTGATCTTTAGCATTGACACCATATCACGCGCTGATACGAGATCTGGTACGAACGTGTTAAGGCCCTTAACATATCGTGCGATCAATTCCTGATTTTCCTGAATTCCAATTCAGGAATTGTCCAGTTCAGTCCAATTGTCCAATTCAGGTCCAATTCCTGAATTTATAGAAATCTGCCTGCTTAATTTCATAACTCCTCCAGCACGTTCATTTTGACACTGTCTTTTCGTTGTAGAAAGACTTTTGTAGACTTTTTAGGAATTTCCATAGATTTTCCAAAGGATATTTCTATATATTAAACGTAGAAACATTCTTTCAGACATTTTTACAAACAAATATGTATAACCAGATTTCTGTATAACATTAGTAAATGAAAGTAATCATGTGAAAATGGGTAAAAATATTTGCCGCTGTTACTGCTAAATTCATTAAAAAGTACATTCATGTTATATGATTATCCTCATTTCTGCATTTTTTTCTTTTTGTAATAACTGATTTTTCACATAGGCAAGTTATTTAGTTATTAGTTTACAAGTTATTTTAAGCCCAAAAAAATCTAAGGTGGGAGCGGGGTTACAATGATTTTAAAAATTTGTTACGTTTCTAATAAAAAATGCAGAGAACAAATTATTTATTTGAAAATAGATACTGCTATACCTATATTCGCATATTCCATTAATCTAGGATATTGAAAAATGAGTTTAAAAAATGGGAAAACAGTAGATAATTTTTAAAGGAATCTTTTTTACACTGTTATAAAAAAGAAAGACAAATGTAAGCGTAATTTTTTGGTAATAAAATATTATTTTTTATAATTAATAATTTCTCTTTGATGAATACTTGAAAAAACAGTACAAAAAACCCCACTCATACTGGTAAGTAAAAAATGAAGATAATTATGCTGACGATGCCAAGAAATTTACTTTTAATTATAAGCATGAATATTAAGTAAGAAATTTGATGTAAATTCGCCATTCGTGCTCACCTCAGCGTCTACGTCAAAGGGGAAGGTGTCGTTAACATCTTGGTATATGTAGGTATAATCCTCCTTCATAATTCATCTGCTCCAAACTTGATTCTGCAGAGAAATACAAAACAATTATTACTTATCCAGTTGATAGGCTTCTTAAAAATAGAGTTAAATTAATTGAATTCAATTCACTTTACAAATAAATCATATTTCCTATGTAAGATTACGATTTGTACTTAACACAAATACCTCACCAACACATGATGAAAGGAGAATTATGGCTTTCTTGAGAACTTTTAAGAGTAAATGCCACACATATGAGTATTGCATGGGAAAAACCTGAAAGATTATCATTCCTATGAGGCCATATGAAAATTCTCATCATTCAAATTCTCATCTCATAACAACCATTCCTTCTACTGCATTCAGGATTTTGTTGCCAATATATTGCTGTAAGAAAGCAATAGCAATACTGAACGGCATATGCAAGAAGTGCCTGAATTTTTGTTAATTTATGATCAGAAATTTTTCCATGGGGCTATACTCATCTATGATATCTCAATCGATTTTGACAAGGATTTAATTATCTATATAGTTATGGTTGGTGGTGATGTGGCTGGTGTTTTAGCTAGTGTGCCTGTTCTCTACGTGTACAGGCCTGTATTACAACTAATGATCACTCTTTTCAGCAATTTTTGAAATGCTGTCTGTTGTATCTTCTGATGTCCAATTCATTATATTCAGAGCATATAGTACACATTAATTGTTATTCATATAATTAATAGTTATAAATTTAGTCCTTTGCATCCATTCATGAAAAGTATTATCATTAAAAAGTCAACCTCAGATCTAATCGTAATCGATTTCATGTGGATAAAAACAACTGAATTCCACATTGAATTCAGTTTTTTTTCGTCTATTGCTTTTCTTCCACAGACAATACTTTCGTTTTGGGTGGTATGATCAGTGGAATCATCTTGATTTTGTTTCTTGCTGTCCTCGACTCGTAAAACTTGGTCTTGAGATAGTAGAAAATGAGGCATATTTTACATGTGTCCATGCATCCTGCCATTTCTTTTCATAAAATGAATTTATTTGGTACCTCTTCTGTCATTGTTGTGTTTCAACGTTTCAGGAGAGGATCATACCCCTCAGCAGTTCGTCACTTGTGATACTCCCATGCATTCGAATTGATTAGATGTGATCGATCATTCCTTAAATTTCAGAAAGTGAGTCTTCAATCACCATGCATAAGAAATATAAATTTACCAAAGCAGATATTGTAATATATTCACTCATGTCTTTTCAAACAGTTCAAGTATTACTTAGCTCAATATTCATAATTTTGTAGACTATCCTGTACCAGAAATGATGACCTCAGTGTCTGCGTATTTAAAAAAAAAACATTTATTTAAATTTGGCAATTTTTTTTTAAAGATATATGAAGGAAGGTAGCAAACCGGAATTTTGTTCGACTCGTGGCTCAGTGGTAATATCCTCATGTTCAAATCCGCTACCGGTAACTGATGCAGTTACTGTTTTCAGAAACGATAAGACTAGATGGCGATAGAAAGAATCGATGTAAAGCGCTTTGCAGAGGAAATTAGGCTACCTGGCGGGAGTCTTTTAATTTTATACCATACGACACACAAATACTGATTAATTAATCTTAAAAATTCTCCACGAAGACAATGCCCCCTCTCATCTCTCCTCGGTGAACTATTTGTAGCATACGTAAGTGGAATACAAGAATCATTGATGTTAATTTTAGCCATATTATAGCGGGATTTAAAAAATTTTATGAGAAATATATTCAATGCAAAAATAATCTCTGCTGATAAACAACAAAGTCTTGTTCTGTAGTAACTGGGATTTGACACATTAGTACATTAGTTCCTCCAGTTGGCCCTTTAGGAAAAATCCAAAAGAGTCCTGCCTAAAGACTGGACATGGCAACCCAATTGGACTTGCCATTCTACTTGTCAATGACATTAGAATTGATAGATAGCGAGAGATATAGTCCCTTTCATACACACATACACAGCAGCCTGAATGGCCGAGTGGCTAGCGCTCTGGCGTTCGGTACGACAGGTTTTGGGTGGTGCCATGGATGTTTGTAGTGGTTCGGAATTTACTTTAAGCTGTAGGTCCCGGTCTGTTTAGCCTAAAGTATGCACAAGATGACCGTAGATTGACAAACCAAACACACATACACAATAAAAATAATTGAATTTCGTAGTAAAAAGTTTTAAAGTAATAACATCACATGCACAACAATTACATCAGCAGAGAAAAACATTACCTTCCCACATTAGATAATATTTAATGAATCTGTTTTAAATAATTCTAAGAAAATAGTAGTTTTATCCAAAATAATTGTGAGCAAAATTAAAAATTTTAAAACAAGAGAGAAGTAAAAAATATAAATCGGGAATCTTTTCATGATTTTCAATTTATCTTGTGAGAAAAAACTTTGCTAGGCGAATACACGTGAGATGAAACCAATGTTCAATAACTTTAGAATTTTATGAAGAAGCAATTGTTCAAATACTGCAAGAAGTACTACTCATTTCAGACAGAGAATCTGTTAGGTGATGATTAAACTAACTCTTATAAACATAAACATCCTTAGACACTATTTTGTGGATATTGAAACAATAATCTGCTTAGATATTAAAACCAGACAATTCAAAATGAACTGCAGAGCACGCGACTTGATAGTGGTCAATCATTAACTTTAATAACACATATTTCAGGCCAATTTTAAAACAAATATGAATAAAATCACATGAAAATCAGCGTTTATTTTAAAATAAAAATTTTTTAATGAAAATCTCTCGTGTTGAGCAAGGAGATATTTGAAATATACATATACTTGATACTTGAAACAAAGTTTTTAATTTATGCTCTTACTTATTTATTTTTGTTTATTTTATCGCTTCAATTTTCTGGAGACGCCATGGACCTCTAACCAGGACAACATGTTCCCACACGATAAAACAAGTAATACAAAAAAAAATTTTTTAAAGTCAATTTCTACTTTTTTTCCACTCTGTTACAGAAAGTTCTTTATAAATAATTTTTATTCATTTTTTTAAGTTTATCTGGCACCATCTATTGGTAGATACAAGCAACTTAAATCTAAAAAAAACTAAAATAGATTAATTAAATTTAATTACTGAATTAATATTTGAAAAAAACTGTATTAACATCAAATGTCATCCACTACATGTTAAAAAATGTATTTGAACTTGAGTGGATGGATAATAAGTATTTCATGAGCGATAAAAAAAATTTGAAAAGATATATATAAGGAGAGTGTGAGCTAATAGAAGGAATTGAAAAAAAGTTTTTAAAAATCATTTAAAATTTTTTTTTTTTTATTTTAAAGATCAGACTTATAGAAGGAATTGAAAAAATGGACCATACTCACACTATTACTACAATGTTTATAATTTTTTAAATTTTATCTTCTTCAGTTTTTATTGCCGCAAAAATTTAAAATTAGCGAATTCTTAGTATCCATTCTATAACTGATAAGGTAATGCTACTTGAAATTTATTTCATATTCTGTTAGGTATGTAATCGTATCGTATTAGTATGTAATCATGTATCCTTAATGTCAGAAGCAAATCATATACACTGAAGTGACAAAAGTCATGGGATAGCAATATGCAAATTTTCAGATGGCAGTAGCATCGCGTAGAACAGGTATAAATGCGCAGTGCTTTCGCAGAGCTTTCATTTCTGTTCAAGTTATTCATGTGAAGAGGTTTTGACGTGATGATGACCGCACGACGGGAATTAACAGACTTTGAACGCGGAATGTTAGTTGGAGCTAGACGCATGGTTCATGCCATTTCGAAATCGTTAGGGAATTCAACATTCCCAGATCCACTGTGTCAAGAGTGTGCAGAGAGTATGAAATTTCAGGCATAACATCCCACCATGGACAGCGCAGTGGTCGACCGCCTGCACTTAACGACCGAGACCGGCGACGTCTGCAAAGAATCATAAATTCTAACAGACAAGCAACACTGCGTCAAATAACCGCAGAAATCAATGTGGGACGTACAAGGGACTTGTCTGTTAGAACTGTGCGGAGAAATTTGGCTTTCTTGGGCTATTCCAGCAGAAGACCGACTGGAGTGTCTTTACTGACAGAACGACATCGCTTGCAGCGACTCTCGTGGGCACGTGAGCATATCGGTTGGTCCCTAGATGAATGGAAAACCGTGGTCTGGTCCGATGAGTCACGATTTCAGTTGGTAAGAGCTGATGGTAGGGTTCGAGTGTGGCGCAGACCCCACGAAGCCATGGACCCAAACTGTCAGCAAGGCACTGTTCAAGCTGGTGGTGGCTCCGTAATGGTGTGGGCTGTTTTTTCATGGAATGGACTTGGTCCTCTGGTGCTACTGGACCGAACATTGACTGGAAATGCTTATGTTCAGCTACTTGGAGATGACTTGCAGCCATTCATGGACTTCATGTACCCAAACAACGATGGGATTTTTATGGATGACAATGCGCCATGTCACCGGGCCACAACTGTTCGCGATTGGTTTGAAGAACATTCTGGACAATTCCAACGAATGATCTGGCCACCTAGATCGCCCGACATGAATCCCATCCAGCATTTATGGGACATCATCGAGAGGTCTGTTCGTGCCCAAAATCCTGCACCATCAACGCTTTCACAATTATGGACGTCTATCGAGACAGCATGGCTCAATATTCCTGCAGAAGACTTCCAACGACTTGTTGAGTCCATGCTACGTCAAGTTGCTGCACTTCGCCGGGCGAAGGGAGGGCCGACACGATATTAAGAGGTATCCCATGATTTTTGTCCCTTCAGTGTATATACACGTATGAATTGAAGAAAACGAGTATCGATAATTTACAGCCAATAGAAACATTTGGAGCAAAAATACAAGAAAACAGTTGTTTTTAAAAAGCCAATAACTCCTAAATAAATGAATAAACCATTTCGTTCAATACATGCGTAACATCATTAGAAATACGTAATTAAAATGTCATTACATTTTAAAAGTTATTATAACAGTTATGACTATTATCATATGGCAGTGTAGCAAAAAATACAGCTTTTCAGAAATTTAATTTAAAATTTTAAATGCATGAATTCAGGATCCTAATATCTCGCGATTGAACAACTGTATCTAGACTTCTAATGACTGTAGAAACTATTTTCAAAAAAGCTCAAAGTCTGATCTTTAAAATAAAAAAAAAAATTTAAAAATGATTTTTAAAAACTTTTTTTCAATTCCTTCTATTAGCTCACACTCTCCCTATATATATCTTGTTCAAATTTTCAATCATTAATAAAATACTTTTTATTCATCCACTCAAGTTCAAATACATATTTTTGAACTTGTAGTAGATGACACTGGATGTTAATATAGTTTTTTCAAATATTAATTCATTCATGAAATTTAATTCATTAAGTTTAGTTTTTTTAGATTTAAGCTGCATGCTTCTACCAATAGATGGCGACAGAAAAACTTAAAAAAAAATGAATGAAAATTATTTATAAAGGACTTTCTGCAATATAGAGAAAAAAAGTAGGAATTTACTTAACATTTTTTTTTTTTTATATATATTACTTGTTTATACGTAAATGGTGTTTGACAAATTTTTTTCTCTTTCGTAACTTTTCATCATATTTTAATAAGATAATTGCGAATATATTTCTCTGAATTATATCTCCTTTTAGACTTGTCATGTAAAATATCTATGCCAACGTACTATGTCATCTTATATATTCTAGAGTTTTTTTTTTTTTATTAATTATCTCTAATGAAAAGTACGTTTCATTAAATTCCAAGATTCAGAACAATCCGATGAATAGGGGGACACCATTTTAAAGCTAATTTATTCCCTCATCACAATTGTAAACAAATCAATGCGATGCGGTGGTTGAATCTTCTTACAATCAATGCCCAACTGTCATCCCTCAATGCGGAGACCCGGATCTTTTGAAGTATCCCTTCTCTCGCAGTATTCATCTGGATTTATTCCCGTGGTACAGGAACTTCGAAATTTCTCCAGTACTGATTTACAACTCCATTGTTTCGTAACAGAGCGTATTTTCTATGATCTCCTTCAAACCGTAGTTATCGAATGCATAATATCGCGGCGCAATACCATCCAGAGTGGTTGGCAAGCCTTGTATTTTAGCATTAGTTTATACAAAATTGTAGCGGACGAATTTGTTTATGCTCGTTCCTGAGCTTGCTTGAGTTGAAAAATGGATCTAGAAGGAAGTTAAATACACACACACACACAGAAAAATATGGCGGTCGGTTCGCGGTAGGTTATAAGTTACGAGCGGGATTGTTTCTATAAGTGGAATATAGGGCCTCACTGTTTCTGTAGATGATGCTTGCCATTGTTCTATGATTTCTTTTTTTTTTTTTTTATGCATAAGTTCCCTCGGATTAACGTACGGAGTGAACTTTGTTCCGATATGTCAACTGGTTTGAATGAAACTCTGACTTATTGTCGTAAGATTGGGATTAGATGTTGCATCTATTTTAGCAAAATTATGGATTTAAAAAAAAAAAAATCCTATTTCCTTTAATAGTTTAATTTTTGTTACAACAATTTAAGAAAAAAAAAGTCAAAATAAACAAGTAAGTAACAACACAAAAACACAAAAAAATAAAAATTAAAAAAAAAAAAAAACGCAAAAATTCATCAAACTTTAAATTATGAATCCTGAATAGAAATTCGCAATTGAGAACGAAAATTACGAGGTTTTTTATTTGATGCATCGATTTTTTTTTTTTTTTTTGCTTAAAAATTTAATAATTCAACATTATTTTATTTTTATACCAATCATGGTATATTCATGGCTTATATATTGCTGTTTATGTATATATATTATAATGTACTGTATATATTACATATATGTGTTTTATATTTTATGCATACTTTGTATATGAGATAAAATTTATTTATAATAATAATAATAATAATGATTCCAAATAATTTATTGCAAATAACTTTTATTTAAAATAACATTGCTATTAATATGTTGCTCACCACAATAAATTAAATGCTTAAAAGTGATTGAATTTATTGTGAAGATCGATTAAGTTTGATATCTTTTTATAAAGATGATTCAGTTTTAGCAACAATGATTAAAGACTTGTTGATCTTCAAAAATAATCTACTTTTTTTTTTTTTCTTATATATTATTATTGAATATATTTCTTTCCTCCATACCGCAGTTTTCTTCCCTAATAAGTAGAAATATGAGGGTAGAATATTGGTGGCCTCATGTTAACTCACCAACAGTCCACCAACAATTTTTGGAAAAAGGACTATTAGATTCAACTGGCCGGAATTTGAGTGCCATATGGGAGAAAGCCAGGAAACTCTCACCAGGCAGAATGACTATCGATGCGAGATGATTTATACACATTGTCACAATCTTTATCTTGTTTCCGAAAGAAGTGCCTAGAATAATGTCCACTATTACCAATGTCAACCTCAGCCCTTCTGCACACTAGCAGGATACGTTATTACTTGAGATTTTCCTAATTACAGCTATATATCACTTTTTCAATTCCTACTATTAGTTCTCACTCTCTCTCTCTATATATATCTTATTCAAATCTTCAATCGTTCATAAAATACTTTTTATTCATCCACTCGAGTTCAAATACATTTTTTTTTGAACTTGTAGTGGATGACACTGGATGTTAATACAGTTTTTACAAAAATTAATTCACTAATTAAATTAAATTAATTATAGATTTTTAGATTTAAGTTGCATGTATCTAATAATAGATGGCGCCAGATGTAAGAAGAAAATTTAAACTTTTTTTGTAAAGGACTTTTCTGCAATATAGTGAAAAAAAGTAGGAATTGACTTAAAATTTTTTTTTTTTACTTGTTTTCAATAAGGACAATTAAAACTGCGTCATTCGTCACTCTAACAGATTCACATTTTGATGATGCAATTTGAGTGTCTATGAAAGGCACTACTATAATTGCTCTCCGGTACACTCACTTTTCATAATTGCCAATGTGACACATGCTACCAGAAGAATAGAATCTTCAACCTTTTTCGCGACAGCTGAATGTATTTTCATTTTTACTACTCGTGGTCAGTAGAGGACCACGAGTAGAAGAAATTATGTATATTTTAAAAATGATCACACATTTTAAATTGGTTAGGGTCAAATAAAATGGCTGACCAATTCAATAAGGAATTATTACTTCCGTTAAAATACTTTTTAATTTATTTTAAAAGCAGCGTGACATGGCGATAAGTATCTTGAATGAATAATTAACTTTTATCACTGGCAAAAATATTGTTGTAATTGAATTTTAGGCCATTAACGCATTTACTCGTATTGGTATCTACACTCATGTCCATAAATTAAGGATAATTCAGAATCACACAGAAATTGAACTCTAAAATAAAAATTTCACCTGTAGAATTATCTTAAAGAAGAATATGCAAATTACAGGAAACCACCAGATGGAGCGGATAGTACGTCACAATGACGAGTGTAAGAGAGGGGTATATAAGGAATGGTGGCAAAGAAGTAAAATCCACTAGAAAATCAATAGAGCATGTGTAGGATATGCTTGGCCGACGAATTGCAGCCCGTCAACCCCCTCCCACCTGCCAACCGGAACTTCGGAGGGCATTGCTTGATGAGTGGTGTAATATTCCCCAAGATCAGATTGATAATTTGATACTCAGCATTCCTAGGCGTTGTAAGGCCTGTATTGCATCGTCCGGGAGACATACTCCATATTAACCCTCATACTAACCATATTATACTGTTTTTTGTAAATAGGTTCTTTTTTGAAATTTGCTCAGGGAGTAAAATTTTTATTAATTATGTCAAACATATAGCATCTTTTTCGCTCTTTACCTTTTGTTTAATAAATAGACTTTACAAATAAGTCAAATTTGTTTTTGCTTCTGTCTCTTTCTTTGCCCGAACTTCATTATCCTTAATTTGTGGACATGAGTGTATTTGGAACACCACAAATTAACTCGTGGGATAATTAATTTTTAATTCTGTACTAAATTGGCTGCCTTGTATTATTTAAGGCAAACAAGAGTTCACTCGTGATATCCTACTTTTGACAACAAGTTATACCTTCGCGGTTCCATGATAGTTCACTGACATTGGACTCATTGTTCTTCAATACCCAACGGATGGACGAATAACTGGGTAATATTCATTGCTTATAAGAATTATTGCTTTATTATTATTTTTTGTTCAAAAGTGACGACATTGGTGATAACTGCAATGTATCATGTGATATCTAAACGCTATAGCAAAGTATCAACAATCCGACTTTTTTTTTTTATTCTAACAAGTAAATGGGTGAATTTGAACTTGAATTTCTTTAATAAAAATGAATAAAATGGTATAAAAACCTTTTGGTCATAATTTTGGCAATACATACGCATTTTTTATTTTAATAACAAAATTGTATGAAATGAAAAACTTATCCTTTGAACTGATCCTTTAATCAATTCTTAAAAACTGTGATTTCAATTTCAAGTGTGATCAGTTTCAAAAACTTTCTTGTTTCACAGTCCCTTGCACCACGTAAACTCATGGGAAATACAAAACAGTTCATAGCATAATTAGCAAACATGAATAGATAAAATTTTGCTTCTATTTGCCTATTCTATGCTTTTCTTTAACATATTTTTAATCAATTTTATCTGCTCATTGGCCCATTAATATCATTGGCAGTTTTTAGTAGAATGACGTATTGTCCTAAAGCATATCTTTATCATATTTTCCTCTACCTTATTTTCATCTCTTCAACGGTTGAATTTCTGTTTTTCAGAATCATTTCCCTTAAAGTTCGTTTTTCATGAGACGTTAGTATATTTTCTCTCACATTTTTCTTTATGTTGAAGAATAATAAAGCTTTTTAATATATTAGTTTCTGTTATCATTTATATTTCACATTGAAAATTAATGAAAAAAATGTTTTTTTAATTATACCGAGATTGTGTTTTTAAAATAAATAAGTTTTTATAAGTATCTAAGCCTTTAATGATATTTTAATGCATGATCTGAGGCCGTGCGTCACAGATGGAGAAGATGTTTAACAGTTTCTGTGCTAGCTTGGATGCACATGAGAAACAAACTGCTTCCTTATGCACCAAGTTTTAAGGTTTTCTACCATACGATACACATGTACAAGGAAGGGACGCCTGAAAGATATTCTAGAAACCTTACTTATACAATAATTGAGTATTTATGCAATCTAAGATGCAAGGGGTATTCGGAAAACATGAACATTGACTCAGTTAACTGAACGGGAGTCAGATGT
The DNA here is from genome assembly GCA_021605095.1 of Caerostris extrusa. NCBI lineage: Eukaryota > Metazoa > Arthropoda > Arachnida > Araneae > Araneidae > Caerostris > Caerostris extrusa. The sequence continues at coordinate 109,216 of BPLR01005603.1, read as the reverse complement.
GGTTCAGTCTTATAACGGATATCATATCTAAACTCCTGTTTGTGAAAATTGCAACACCATGAAGGAATCGTCATAATTGAATGAAATTTAATACACAGTTGAGTGGTAGTGGTACAAATAAATGATTAAATGTTCAAAGCAAACAAAGAATAACAAGAGATCGGAATCAGTATTTTGTGTAGCCACCGCGCAATGCAATAAGTGCTGCTACACGACGTGGCATGGAGTCAAACAAATTTTGAGTGTCTGCCTGAGGAAGAGCATTCCATATTGTTCGTATGTGCACCCAAAGTTCGTCTGCAGAAGCAACAGGACGAGGATCACGAGCGAGACGCCGACCAACGAAATCCCACACATGTTCAATCAGCGATATATCCGGGGAATACGCAGGCCAAGGAAGAAGCAGTACCTGCCGCGTTGCAAAGAAGGATTGAACAGTCCTAGCTATATGAGGACGGGCATTGTCCTGTTGAAATACAGCGCCTGGCAAGCTTTGAAGGAAGGGAACAGCTTGGGGCTGTAGAACTTCACTGATGTACCGGTTGCTGTTCAGATTGCCCACAATTCTTAGCAATTGAGATCGTACTTGATATGCTATGGCACCCCAGACCATAACTCCGGGTGTTCGTCCACTGTGGCGTTCGATAATGCACTCCGGAAGGTGGCGTTCAACGGAATAGCGTCTGACACGAATGCGGCCATCATGGTACCCCAAATTAAAGCGGTATTCGTCAGAATACTCGACATGCTGCCAATCAGCACGCCAGTTTCTGTGCTGAGTGGCCCATTGTAACCGCAGGTGGCAATGGTTTAGCTTGAGAGGGATCCTGTATAAAGGAGTCCTTGCGCGCAGTCCACGCTGCAGCAGACGTCTACGAATTGATGAAGCACACAATGAAACACCTGTAGCTATTGACCACTGTGCTGCCAATTGTCTAGAGGAAGCTGTACGGTCCGTCAGCGCAATGCGGACGATAGACACCTGGTCCGCGAGCTGACGTCACATTTCGGGGTCCACTCCCGGATTTTCGAGTTGTCCGACACTCGTCCGTCCACTGCTTCAAAGACGCATCACTGTGCTGCTGTTACGCTGCACACGAGCGGCTACTGCACGATAAGACAATCCAGCTTCACGAAGGCCGATGATTCTCCCCGTTCAAACTCTGTAAGTTGTTCAAATCTCGCTCTCTTTCGTCGAAGAGGCATAAGTAACGATTGAGCTAACATTTACCACTAGCAGATAACCACCGATAACCATACACGCCTCGCTACAGCCGTCTATTTATTCGGATCCCTCCGCCGTTCAGAGGGCGATGGTCAACATACGCATGCGCTACGTATTTGAAATTCTAATCATTTGCATATCATGCGCTAATTTGCATTTCCTGAAAATTTCAGCTCACTCGCGCAAGTCCGTCATGGTGTTTCAATTTTCAGAAACATGAGTTTATTAATGATTGAAATATTTGAATGATTTGAAAATTTGAAATATCAATAATTTAATAATAAATAATTAATTGATTGCAATATTTCTTTAGATAGTCACCCTGCATATTAAATTTATCATAACGATATACAAGTCGGCATCAGAGATATTTGCAGCCTCTGAATTTAGTCATAATGTTACAGCATCTTAGAGAAAAGATGCTGTAACATTATGACTAAAGATCTTAGAGATCTTAGAGTCAATGTCATCAAACCATTGGTCACTCAAAAACATCTTTAAGCGTAAAAAAAGGTGAAAATCATTTGCCTCCAAATAAGGGATATATGGGTTATACAGGTCAAGGTTATTTGGGCTATACAGATCAGGGTTATTTTGTCTATACAGGTCAGAGCAAAGAATGTACTTTATCAAATGCTAGTCCTCCAAGAATTTTCTTCACCTTTCCTTGTACTTAGTGAAAGTTACTTGACACCATGTCAAGATGCTTTTATATTAACAATTAAAACATTACATCATTTTTCTACATAATTACCCTGCTCATTATGTCATTTATCATAACGAGATGTAACTGTTTATATGCCAATATCAGAGAAGGTGGCCATCCTTATTAGCTATGACGTTACGGCATATTTTACGTCGTTAACATTATCAAAACACTGGTCATGCGAGAATCTCTTCATGTATAAGAAAAGAATGAAAATTAGTACCAGATCTATATATAAATATATATGGGTCATACAGGGCAGAGTTATATAGACTATAAAGACTAGGATTACATTTTATATATGTAGATAAGACCTATATAAGCCATACAGGTCAGGCTTAATGAAGCCAGATCAATGGAAGTGAGTTATCAAAATACAGGCCATACAAAAATCTTTTAAATTGCAACAAAAGATAAAACTCATAGCACTAGATCTATGCAGGTATATAGGAGCTATGCAGACCAGTTATATATATAGTGTACCAGTTAAGGCTATGTGAACTATTCATATCAGAGCTATATGGGCTATATAAATAAGGGATAAAAGTATGACACAATATTTTCACAACTGAAGAAATGAGTAAGATGAGAAGAAAGAGCGAGTGGTATAAAGCCTGGGAGTTTCGAGCAATAAAAGGCTACTTTTATTAGTAAATCACGTTGCTTGCTTTGAATGAAATTCCACAGCTCTTTTAATGTTTCATCGTAAGCAATATTGTTTGCGGTTTTGATTTTTGAGTTTTTAGCTGTTTAAAGGTTTTCCATATCGATGAACCGAGATGAGCTCATTCTATTTCTTGCTGTTTCAATGTCTCTGTGATGTAAACAAATAATGACTAAACACCACAAGCTACAAATTCATGATGAGATCAAGTCAAAGCGTTGGAGAGCTGAAGATCTTTTAGCAATACCCAGCAATCCGCGACGGAATGCTGTCGCCCAGTTCCGACTTCTGACTGGCCATGACTGTCTAGCAGAACATCTCCATCGCATTAAAATATTTTCGAATCCTGGCTGCCCCCTATGTGGTTCAAGTGACCCAATGAACAGAGACCACCTCCAACGATGTGCGGTACTTGACGGCGACTCGGAGACAGCGCTTTACTGGCGTGCGAGAGAACTCTTAAGGCAATGACTTCGGTCATCTGTGCATTTTCTGGACATTTATTCTTTTGTATTTTTTCCCTTGTTATTTTTGATATTATTACTATTTTTATTCTTCTTGTACTTGCCTTGCCATTGGAAATAAAAAAATGTGATGTAGATAATTCCACGTATCATTGCTAGTGAATTTCAGTAGCAATAATCTGTTATCCTCAGCATTGTATTGGTACAGAAATGTCAAAGAAACAACAAAATGCTTGCCTTTATGGTTATCAGTACGTATTTATTATATCAACCGTGTACACGGTTTGCATTAACTCAAGCATTCTGTAATAGCTGCTGCAGAGCTGTTCGTGAAATTCGGCAAAATACCAAAAGTAACAGTGGAGATCATGAGACGCTTATTTATCTGAACATTCGCATCATCATGATGAAATAGTTCACCATTTACTACAAAGGTTGGCTGCCCCTCTCTTTATCATACACATTTTTACTGTCTGAACTGAACAATTAAACCCATCTTCAAAACCATTTCATCATAGTACAACTCGCATTTGTCCATAGACATCTGTTAGTTGCATACAAACCGTTCTGTTATGATATACGATTAAATGATTGAGAGCATGATACAGTAAAAATAAAAAGCACAGAATTTTTTTTCAAATGATCTTCGAATAAAATTGTCCAACAGAGAGGCTATTAAATAGTATTACCACACACCTGAGTTACATATATATAGCGTAAATGACCAGCAATAGAGATACAACCATGTTCTGGACTCGTAGCTCAGTATTAATACGTGCAGATAGCGTACAATAGAATCCTCAATCAGCGTTCATTGCAGTCAATGCTTTTGGAATCGGGATTACGCCATGGTTGCGATGTGTGATATCGATCTTATTTATTTTTTGATGAACATCAGTGAGCCTCATGTTCCACTGATGTATGACCTGAACTGCCACACGAAAGGTTGAGGGAGTTTTTTAAGGGCAACTTCCCTGCATTTGCTTATCATGAGTGAGAAAAGCATGAAAAGCTAGAAAATAGCAGGAAATGCTAGAAAATAGCATGAAAAGCTCCTACCAGGCATCCTTACTATCGATTCGAGACGCTTTACACACATTGCCACAATGCCATGCTTGCTAGCGGTTAATTATTGTTATGTATACCAACTTGTTTCTTTAAGTCAAAAACGTTACAATGCTTACGATAATGTTTTCTCTTGAAAATGAATTCAGCATAAAATTCCTAATACCTAAATATATATATATATATATAATAAAAATAAAAATATAAATATAAAATATAATACCTAATTGAAAAATCCAGCGAATCAAGTGTTGTCAGGCGAATTCAAAGAGTTAAAGTTATTTTGAAGGAAAATTATAAATGCACAAGATGCCAATGAAAAGGTGAATCAAGTATTAAAAATTACAATAAAAAAGTATCTTGATAATGTGAAGTTAATAGTCAGCTTTAATATTATTAGAAATAAATTAAAAATACTATTTCATTGATTACTTTTATTAATTCCTTCACTGAGTAGATTATTCAAGTATTTCTTGACATCATTTGAATAATAATTAATTAAAATGGAAGTATGACACGAGTAATAGTAATAATAAATAAAATACTTATTTAAAAAAAAAAATGACATTTTTATGAAAAATGACATTTCAGAAAATTCCTACCATTTATGTTTCATAATATTAGAGCTCGTTAACAATTCATGTCGTAAATTTTAAATACTTTGATATTACAAAACTTTAGCTTTTCATGTTTAATATTTAATATTATAAGGGAGAAGTAAAATTTACAAATAGATAAATTATTCTCTAACAATTTTTAGTAATGTAAGTAATTGGTAATTAAAAATTTTTTTTTTTTTTTGCAATTTAAATTTCATTTATCTCGCATTAGGTAGAGGTAGAATTTTCCTTAAAACAATACAATTCTTATTTAAATAAACCCTAAATTTCCTGGAAAATTTACAGTGTTTTGGATCAAAATTAAAAATATTCTTTTATTTTTTAATTTTAATGACCAATTCAGTTTTGAATTTTTTAAAGAAATAATAAAAATGTTTAAAATAAATACATTGCATCAATGAATAAATATAAACTAATTATTTAAATTAAATCATTCTTTCCAAAACTATTAATTTTTTAAGCTAAATTTGTTCTAAAAACTGTTATAATTAAAACTATATAGTACAAACTGAAGATTTTTTTCATACAAATTGAGCTTGGTTTTAAAATATATTTACCTAAAATATTTTTTTTTTTCCATTAGCAAATATGCTGCAAAAAAATTAAACAGTCCATTTTAATGAAGAACAAAAGCACATATTACGATATTTTATTTATAGATTATTTTATGTTAATTAAGTATTTTACTTTTTGAATATATTTTAAAAATAATTTCTAAAACAAAGTAAAACCTTTAGTAATAAAAGTTTACAAATGAATATCTTGTCCTTAACTTTTAAATCTTTTTAACTGTACAATTTTTAATTAACTGTTGAATTTTTTTTTTTTTTTAACTTATATTTTTTAAAAATTTAATGATTAATATTTAATGCGGTCTTCAAGTCGGTACGTTCAAAACAAATAATGAAATCAAAAACCAAAAAAATTTATCATTAACAATTGAATTTGTTAACTCTTCAAACATACAATAGAAAAAAAAAAAGAATAAATAAAAGATAGTCGTATAAACTGTCGTAATAGATTATGTAATCATATTTCTCTGATTTATTGAAAACAATTTCACTTTATTTGAGTTGCACAAAAATATAACAGATAGTATTGTGTTCCACTTCATATTTGTTTACTTTTATTAACACGTTTGAAATAATTAATAATTAGTAATTAATTGACAGTATTTTCTTGAACAAGTGTTAACTTTGTCAAAATATTTTTTATTAAAAATAGGTTTTAAAAGTTCTCTTGTTGTTATTTCAAGTAGAATTTGGTTAAGATATATTTCATTTTTTAATTCTTTATATTTTATTAACGAAATTGTTTTAAAAAATATAGCTTTATCTTTTAAAGTTATGAAAAGGGTCTTTAATTCAAATTCAAGATTTTTCTACTAATATGCGAATCATACTAAATTATTCCAATTCTAAATTTATTTATTGTGGAACATATCGAAAGCAATCGATTCGAAATTTTAAACAGAACGTATTAATTCTTCCACGAAGTATTTAAAATATTTAAATAATAAATCAAATTATTAACAAAAATGTCTCTATATTATCAAATTGAATTTGTTTAATATTATTTCTACTTTTTACATTCGATGTTTAGCAATGCTTTCTATGCACGGGAAAATAACACTCATAACAAATATAAATGGCAACGTTTCAAATATAAAATGGTAACTTTTCGAATATAAAATGGAACTTTTCGAATATAAAATGAAGCATTTCAAAAGGGGATAATGAAATAAGAAGAAATAAAAGCAATTTCGGCATACCTGCGTTGTTATTCTTATTCCCTTTAAATATTGAAACATTCGAGAAAACGAAACTTTTTCTCCCGATCTTGAAATTGGGAATCGTCTGCCGAATATTCCGTGAAGTGAAGTGAAGAGAACTGAAAAGTTACGATCGACGAAGAGCGCGCATCGAGACTATTTTACCGTCTTCTATGTTTGACAAGACATAATTAATCATTGCTCATAGTTTTCTTTTTCCTTTCTGTTTTCTCTGTGCACGTATATATAACTAGAGAAGAATGCAAAAATCATGAGATGTTTTTTTTTTTTATTATTATTATTTCTGACTTCTGAATTATTATTTCTTGTTTCGTAAGTGATTGAGGATGGGTTCAATTGTTCCAAATTCATATTTGATTTAGTGTTAAGTATTTAGAACCATGAAATTACGTTTAAATTGTTTTTTAAATATTTTCTGCAGATGTAAATGTAGCAGTTCGTTATCATTATTATTATTTATAATGAGAAAGAACAATCTTAAATCAATTATTTTAATCAATATTTGATATTTTTTGTTGCATTTATTACTTTTAAATTCTTTATTTAATTAAAATTCATATTATTTTAATATACAATAATAATTAGCTAATCAAGCAGATATTGTTGGATTACTACGACACTTGGCTTGAATATTTGTGTCAAGCACATAAGCAATTACATTCTGTATTACTTGGTGAGTTTTTCTGCAACTTTGTACTATCATTTTGTATTAACATTAGAAACATACATGCACAATTGCTATCAGCTCAGACAATTCCCTTTTGGAGCTCTATTTTTAACGTCAATGAATGTCCTTTGCAAAACTAGAAGAAAATGATGTTTTTACAGCTTACTATATAAAGGTTGCCTTCTGGTTCCTTTCTCTGATGTCATTCGTCTATATGTAGCAAATTCAACATTACTCAGTAATCACCAGTAGATGATTAATGTACTACACCTTTTTGGTGTAACTGCAGTTTAGAACATCCTACCTGATTTGAACTATCTGCGACAGAGTCGTAATTTTCTCCTCATCTCCTTTGCTGACCTCATGAAATGATTTTGTAGCCTACATTTTTATCGTACTCATTCCCGACCAAGGTATGGAAATTTACAACAAATTCGCTTGTCGGGATTTTACTTGAGCTTTCTTTGGTTGGAAACTCAATTAACATGATACCTGATACAATACAATACAATGATAGTACAACCGATGATGATGATAATTGATACAATGATAGTCAGTTTGATTGGGATTCGTCTCACAAGCAGCCTGATGGCCAATTGGCTAGCGCTCAGACATTTGGTACCTTTGAACTTCAGGTTCGAATCCTGGCGGTGGTATGGATGTTTCTTAGTGGTTCGAAATGCAGGCTAAACGGTAGGTACTGGTCTAATTAGCCTAAGTGTGTAAAAAAAATGGCATTAAAGTGACAAACGAAAATGCCCCATCACAATTTCGATGTTTATTTTCATGTTAGGCTGGTATATTTTTTTAAAATGAAAAATGTAAAATCAGAAATAAAAGCCTATAGTATCATAAATTTGAATCATTTTATTAATTCGCTAGATAATCTAGTAATACTATCTAACAAAACAAATTTTTTTCGTGGGGTACGATGAGTGACGAAAAGGATTATATTCATAAATGAAAATTTTTTATCGGGTTATTATGGGAGATGAAAAGGTTGAGACATTCTGACGTATTAAAATTTAGGTATTTAACTCGATAAGCGAAACTGAGTCGTATCTATTCCGAGGATTAGTACAATGAATCCTTAAAGTGGAAAGTTCTTCCGTTGCGTTCTTAAGTGTCATGAGAAAGGTGTCCCAGATGTCATTTCCAACGTCATTCTTTCCAGACTTTGATGATATAATTTATGGGCATTGACCTATGGGAATTTATAGAAGACTTGCTATAATCTATAGAAAGACTTCCTGTGCTTTACTATATAATACTGAATCTGACCATTTCAATAACATTTCAATCATTGAAATTCTAGTTCCATCATTTAAAATTCAAAGTGATCGAGAAAATATTGAATGACTATAAATAAAAATAATTTTTTTTTAAAATTCCTGCAACCAGTTTCTTTCATATAACTAAGTTTTACAATTAAAATTTTAAAACAATTATTTCTAGTTTTTTTTTATCACAACAGTTTTATTTGTTTTAGTAGGGTTTAAAAATATTCATTATTTTTAATGGTTTAATTTTTTTTTTTATTTATTTTCAAAAATTCTAAGATAGAGAAAAGTTTTCTCAAGGTCGAATGATTCTTTTTTGTTTTAAGTAAATAAAACAAGTTTTTAATACGAAATATTTCAATAATTTTTAATGTACTTGCATAAGCGCTTAAATTTAAGAACGGAAACCAATCGAACAAAAAATTATGGCTACTCCTTTCTGAGTATTTTCTGTGGGAAAGAGATCGTAAACGGTCTTTTATGCTGCTTTTTTTTTTCAATTTCAGATGCTATTTTCAAGTTTTTTTTTTTTTTTTTTTATGATTTAATACCTATTGTTTAGGTATGAGAAATTTGGTTAAATATACTTCATTGCTTAAAGTATGTTCCGGACCTGATTGTGGACAAAAATAACGCACAGAAAAAGGAAGAGATGCTGTTTTTCAACTATAGGGATTTCGGTATAAGATTATTTGGCACAATAACAAATTCAACGTAATACAGGGCATAAAAACGAGAGGATTGCCATTCTACATCATAATTTTTCCACTGCAATTTTAAGCAAATGCCACTGACATCTAGGGATTAATACTCTATCCCTTGAATTGAAAAGAATTACTTTCCACTCTAGTGTTTTATTGCTCCCATTCTCAATATAGAGGACACTAATGAGTTTCTACACTAACACATAATCATCTTGAAGTACTTTAGTTTATCTATTGGAGGCATGTTGCTTTGCCATCGTAGATGATCTTACGGCACAATTGAAGCAAATATCAGAAGCTGTCGGAGTTTGAGAGGTGAAAAATCTTTACAATGGCTGAGTAGATCACTTCAATCGTTCTGATAATACTCTAAGGAAGTATTAGGATCAGTAAACAAGAATAAGTAAACATACATGTTGTCATGGCTTAGGACACTACTGATCGACCAATAGTCGGATGGATAACTTCGACTGTTCTAATAATGCTGTAAGGATGCATTAGGATTAGTGAACAAGAACAAGTTAACATACACGTTGCCATGTCTTAGGACACTACCAATTCCACACGATACACTACCCACACGGTCGACCATTAGCCGAGTAGGCCACTTTGACCATTCTGACTATACTGTAAGGAAGTATTGACTATATCAGTAAGCAAGAGTAAGTTAACATACATGGTGATATGTCTTAAGACACTCCTGGTCAACCAATAGCCATGTGGACCACTTCCTCGTCCAATAAGCATGCACGCAGTCACAGCATCAATGTCTGGCATCCGCACATAGAATATTGCGATCTGTACGGCACCCTTTTGTCTGTCTACACTTACACCATCTGATTAAAGTTTTTATTGCTTTTATCGATATCAATTTTCTTTTATAGTTTATGTCAATATATGTATGAACTTTAGGACCGCAATTTCATACATTATTAAAAAATTGGCTTCTTTCGTATCTTAGTTCTTAAGTTATAAAAATATATTTTATCAAAACATATTTCAAAATATTTTTTAATTAAGTAAAAATGACACTATATGATGCAGATAGGATGATTTTGATATATGTTTTAGAACATCCATGTTTATCTGAAGAAAATTTTTGTTTGTATACCATTTTACATTTAATTCCTTATAATAACAAATCCTTTTTTAAAAATATTTGGCAAATGCAATTATTACGTAATAATCTGAGATCTTTATCAAAAACATCTGAAATAAAAATTAAATAAAGAAAAAACTCGAATGCTATTTTATTCCCATTCATTTATGTCACGTGTAATTTGATTTCATGGAAACAAACGTTAAGAAATTTCTTTGAATAACAGGTAACGACATTCTCTTGTCAGATAATGACTGGCAGCATCGTTGCTTTTTTTTTTAGTTCGGTAGAGGCAGCCAAACAGCCACAAATCATCCTGCACGGTTCTTTGTCCCCCTGGTATGTGTTAGGAACTTTACTATTTCGTACAGAACGCTGCCTCCTGTATTAAGATGGATGAGAATCTCGTACACTCAAATTGCTAGCACTCCTATTCAAAAATTCTGGAAATTCAAGAATGCAAATTCTTTTCTTATATTCGAAAAGGAATAAATATTTCAAATAAATTTTTCATATCCTGTTATATTTTCCCCTTCTCAAATATAAGTTAAATAACATTATAAACAATTATTAGATTGATTTTAACTCTATTGAAAAAAATAGGTAGTAATAAAGGTAGTAATAGTAAATAATAAAGGTAGATAAAAATAGGTAGTAATAAAGTATATGAGAAACATACGTGATTTTTTAAAATTAAATTTAAAAGAAAGCTCAAACTTGAATGAATTTCGATTTGCGTCATGTGGAGGTCCTAGTTTTAAATCCTCTTTGAGAAACGGTGAGACTCAATGGTAGTTGTGACAGCTTTTGTAAAGCTTCTTGCATCAGTAACTAGGCTGTTTGTTGGAAGATTCTCTAGCTTTTGTAAGACGTGCAAATGGTTAATTACCCGTAAAAACTCACGCGAAAGCAATATACTTCCCACATCCTTTGTTAGTGCGTTGTTCATTGAATACATAAATACAATATGAGGTCCACTAATGCCCCCCTCTCTAAAAAAAGAACGATGTTACAAGAAAAGACAAAGTTGATAATAAAGTATAAAATAAGTGATTTTTGAATTAAAATCTAAAGGACATATAAATATAAATAAAAAAGTTAATGTAAAATATAATTGTATTAACTTAGCGTTCTGTATTTTTTTTGTTGGTGTTATACATTGGTAGTCCTCGTCCTATGGAAACCGACGGACTAAGCAAAGATGGGATTTTCTTCCCGACAAGAGGTTTAATGATAATTGTCCCGCATTTGTGTATCTCATTGTAGAAAATTTGGAAAATTTCCACCATCATGATTGTCGATATGAGATGCTTACACAAGTCCAATATGTCTTGCGAACACTCCTAGAGGGTTCGACGTTCAGCCTTCCTGCCTGAAGTTGCATCACAAGTGTATTCAGTTTTGCTTTTAGCTATTTTGTTTTCATTTTCTTTCAATCAAAAGCATTTACATTTTTTTTTGATTAAAACCTTTTTGTTTAAATTTTTATATATTAAAAGCATTTTTACTTGGATCAAAAACCGTTTTTCTTACATTTTTTTTTTTTTGGTAAAATCACTATGGTTTAATTTTTTTCTAGATTAAAACATTTTTGATTATATTTTTCCTTGATTAAAAACATTTTTGATTATATTTTTCCTTGATTAAAATCATGTTTATTTACATTTTTCTTGATTAAAAATGTTTTTGTTTGTAGTTTTTCTCGATTAAAAAAAAAAAAACTTTTAATTTAAAGATTTTTTTTATCGATAAAAAATATTTCTGTTTATACTTTTTATCTATATAAAATATATTAAAAACATTTTTGCAGTGTTTTTTCCGATTAAAATATTTTTGTTAATTTTTTTTTTTTTCCTGCAAGAGACCATATAGCCCTTGTAACAGTAAGTTGAACAGGACATTACGAACTGAAGGCTTCTGTGTCTTTCGTGGCCACTAAAAATTTACTACTACTACTACACCACACCAAATCACTGTGCGTAGAGCTGAGTTGCCCCTTTACAGTTTGAGATGTCACTAAAAATCTATAAGCCAGAATGTTTTTTTTTGTCTAAGAGGGGAAAACCGAAGGTATCTTAGATATCCTCGTCATAAGTCAACGGGGCCGGAAATACGGAGTGTTTAGTGCTTTGGCGCTCGGTGTCACAGGGTTCGAATCTCGACGGTACCATGGATGTTTGTAGTGGTTCGAAATCCGCTTAAAGCCGTAGATCCCATCTAAAATGACCGTAGAGCGTCACTAAGCCCTGTCAGACCCACATCATTCCCAAACTGTAAAGGGCAACTCAGCTCTAGGTACATTGATGTGGTGTAGTAGTTGATATGGCATTTGAACATTTCGGTAATCGCATTTTAAACTTAACTAAATTGTATCTTTTGCTGGAATTGACAGAATAAACAATATTTACAATTTTGGTATTAAACGTTTAATTTCGAACTAATTCAAATTTCTCAAATGTTATTATTATTATTTGTAATTCTTAACAAAAGAATTTCCATTTAAAGAAACAATAACTAAATTATTTAAGAAGACATAAAAGCTTCAAAAATTTCCATTATGACAACTATTTGAGAAAAAAAAAAAAGGTATGTTCTACATATTTCTGGCCGATTGCATACATTATTTAACACAAGGCTGTTTTTTGTACAACATGCTGTTTTTTCTCTCTTTTTTTTTTACGAATTGGCAATGAGAACGTGCGACTGATTTATAACCAACTGAATTTAAATTTTTCTTTTATTTTTTTTTGCATTCTCCGCTGCAAAGTGGAAGATTTGTTGCCCAAAGTAGTTCTGATTTGTCACTTTTCTGTGAGCATATAAATTGGTTTTTGCGTAAGAAAAGGTTATAAATTTATCAAATCCGTTTTTCCATTCTTAGTAATATATATTTTTATTTAAAGTAACGTTGCTCGTCATAAACTTGCTTATTGTGACTTATTTTTGGCATTACTTACAAATATGTATTTTATATTTTTAGCGTTTGTATTAAATCTATTTAAAATAATGCCATAATTTTAGTGTTTCAAATACATTCACTTATTGTAACATAATGTGTACAATATAATCTTTTAGTATATTTTTAATATACATACAGCATATAGTTATGCAGTAATTTATTACTTCTTACTTCATTTGTTTTAAAGATACACAAATGTACTATTTGCTATACTTAAAATTGTTAGAAATTTACTATTTGTTTTGCTTACAATTTAAAACTATGCACATATTCTCAAATAACATAACGTATTTTTTACATTAGCGAATATAAAAAAATTACTAAAACATAATTGATAAAAAAAATTATATTATTTAATTAAAAAAAAAAAAAATTGCTGTTATTGAATTAAGGACAAAATATCTTTTCTTGCTACAACTATTTCGTTTGAAAAACGGTATGTTTTAACTAAAAATTTGTTGTAAAGACGGGTTTCATTGTAAATGATAAAATTGATAAAATAAATCATAAATACTAAAGTAATTATAAAAAAAAAATAATTGATAAGAAATATTATGTTTTTAAGTTAAAAAATTTACTGTTATTGAAATTTCTTGTGACAACTATTTCGTCTGAAAAACGATATGTTTCAACTAAAAATCTGTTGTAAAGAAGGGTTTCATTGTAAATGATAAACTAAATAATAACTAATAAAATAATTATAAAAACAATCGAGAAAATAATTATAAAAAATAATTGATAAAAATATGTGTTGCATCCATGAATTGATACAAATTTATTAGTAAAAGATATTTAGTTACAGGCAAATTTTTTTAAGTTTATGCATTTCAAACACTTTATTATTATATTTTTGATAGGAATTTCTTAGTATTCTTTATAAAACACATTTCTAAGAAATTCCTTAAATTTCTAAGAATTTAACCTTTTATTCTAAAGAAATTCAAAACTGTAAAGGTAAATAGGAAAAAAAAAAAATAATAATAAAACTATTTTGCCTATTATTTATATAAAACTATTATTTTTTTAAAAAACGAAATTTTAAAAGGAATAAGTTACTATTTCGTTAAGAAAATCCCGTGTCTTAAATGAAATAAATTTTGCTAGATAGGCAATTACAAAATTGCAAATTTTGCTATGTGAACAATTTAAAATAATTTTCAAATGTATAAAATTAATTCATGCATAGGTTTTCAAATATTATAAAATTGATTAAAAATTTGGTTAATTTCTTTTCCATGAAGCGATGTATTTAAAAACCAAATAAATATTTTGGCAGACTTATTTTGTGCAATGTATTTGCATCTATCTTATATAAACTTAACAAAATTATAATATATTTCTTACATAATAATTAAAAATAGAGCTTTGATTTTTAAAAAATTGAAATCTTTATTTACTAATATTTTGACTGATTACTTTATAAAATGTATTAACATCTTACATTAACATATAAAGTAGGATTTAGATTTTTAAAAAATAAAATTTTTACTTATTAATGTATTGGCTTAACTATTTTATGCTAAGTCTTGCCAAGCTTAACAGATTCCTATGACATGTTTCTTACATTAATACACTCATGTCCATAAATTAAGGATAATAAAGTTCAGGCAAAGAAAGAGACAGAAGCAAAACAAATTTAACTTATTTGTAAAGTCTATTTATTAAATAAAAGGTAAAGAGCAAAAAAGATGCTATATGTTTGACATAATTAATAAAAATTGCGATTTTTACACCCTGAAGCAAATTACAAAAATAACCTATTTACAAAAAACAGTATAACATGGCTAGTATGATGGTTAATATGGAGTATGTCTCCCGGACGATGCAATACAGGCCTTACAACGCCTAGGCATGCTGAGTATCAAATTATCAATATGATCTTGGGGAATATTACACCACTCATCAAGCAATGCCCTCCGAGGTTCCGGTTGTCAAGTGGGACGGGGTTGACGGACTGCAATTTGTCGGCCAAGCATATCCCCACACGTGCTCTATTGGATTCAAGTCCGGTGAGTATGCTGGCCAATCCATACGGGTGATATTCAGCACCCATGGCGCCCCGAAACAAACGTACATGTTGTTCCAGAATGACATCCCGATAGATGTGGCCTGTCATCGTTACACTCTGAACATGCAGGTCAGTTATGGAACCAAGAATAATTCCTCCCAAACGAGCCATCCTGCACCACTGTAATGGTGTCGTTCAATGGTGTTCTCTTGGTGGTAACGGGTACCTGGCGCTCTCCATATGAAAGTCCGGCGAGAATCAGACTGTAAACTAAACCTGGACTCGTCGGAAAACGTCACACAAGACCACTGTTGCGGTGTCCACAATGCATGCTCTCTACTCCAGGTTAATCGCAGGCGACAGTGAGTTGCGGTAAGTTTAACAGATCTGACAGGCCTACAAGCATATAGACCAATGTGACCTAAGCGTCTGTACATGGTCTGCCTTGAAACTGTCGTACCGGTAGCTAACGAGACAGGTCTGATGCTGTGCTCCGTCTGTTTCTTTTGGCAGTAACTGCTAAATACCGGTCCTCATTCGGCGTTGTAAATCTGGGGCGACCTGTGCTGTAACATCTACTCACATTACCATCATCTTGGAATCGTTGTCAAAGTCTGGAGATGACACTCTGAGCGATTCCAAGTTCCTCGGATACTTCCATCTGGGTACGTCCACATTCCAGTCATCCGATAATTCAACCACGTAAAAAATCATCCAAATGCTTCCTTTGTGCCATAACTATGCGGTTATTGCTCTGAAAGGCTTTTAAAGCGTTTGTGAACAATTTTACTTCTTTGCCACCATTCCTTATATACCCCTCTCTTACACTCTCGTCATTGTGACGTA
Organism: Caerostris extrusa; assembly: GCA_021605095.1. Classification (NCBI taxonomy): domain Eukaryota; kingdom Metazoa; phylum Arthropoda; class Arachnida; order Araneae; family Araneidae; genus Caerostris; species Caerostris extrusa. Next base: position 93,117 of record BPLR01005603.1, on the reverse strand, counting down.
CTATCCGCGCCATCTGGAGGTTTCCTGTAATTTGTATATTCTTCTTCAAGATGTGTGTGATAATTCTACAGGTGAAATTTTTATTTTAGAGTTCAATTTCTGTGTGATTCTGAATTATCCTTAATTTATGAACATGAATGTATTTAAAAGAGAGTTTAATTTTTTTTTTTTAAAAATAGGCAAATATTTATTTGAGTGAGAATAAATGTGTCTTGTTGTCAATGTTGCCCCTTTATATTATTTTTTATGCATTATGTAAATGGAGGTGTTTTGCTGTGGTGAGTTTGTTGGCAAAAGGTGTTTTTTTAATATTTTTATAGATATTTTTATTTGTTAAATGAGGGGTCATTTCTGCTGTCTTTACATTGTACATGAATCCTTTAATTTCATTGCCCACTTAATAATGAGTAACGCAAGTTCATTACATTGTTGCCTAGGATGGTGAGGTAAAAAACTTTTTTTTTTTTTCTATTATCATATATCAAATTTAATATACAGATTTTTTTCATATTCATGAAAAAAAAAAATCTGTTCTTTTGATCCTTTATACAAATTCTCAATTTTCAACATGCAGATTTCGATTCGGCAGGTGCATAAGCTATAGTCTTCTTAAGACTGTAGGCCACTTTAAAATTTTGTAATTTCCCCTATTGGCCATGATTGTTTTTTTTTTTTCCTTTAATTCCCTCAATTGAATTAGAGTTTGGAGGAATATTTTATGAGAAATTTTTATAGATCCTAACATCCTGAGGCACTGATATTTGCAAATTTCTTCTACGGACAGTATAAAAACTATAAAAGTGGGTTCAGTTTTTGGGCAAAAAACTGTGATGTATCACGTTTTATATTAATCATTCTTAGCTTTCAATTCATACTCTTTGAGTGCAAACGCTTTAATTAATATATTGACCGCTTTAAGAAAAAAAGTACTCTAAAATGTGTTTTACAGTATTGTGGGGCCCTGGGGAAGGGCGTGTCTGATGTAGGGGGTGTTGCTTGGCGGCAGCACAGACCTCTACGGATTAGACGGTCCGCCAGAAAGGCGGGCAAAGCTACTATACTTGATGAATTGATTTTTTTGATGATCCGGAACTTGATGCTGCCTTTTAATTTGCTCACAAAATGTTAATGAAAGACAAATATTTTTTTTTTTTGAACTTTCTAATTATGAAACTTTGTTGTCTCTTTGATCTTTGTTGTATCATTTCTATTCAGATTATACTGGAAAATACCTAGAGATTCAACTAGTGTCTTATAAACAAAAAATCGATAGGTGGCTTTCCTAGAATTATCAGCCATGTTGCTCTTATCACTACTGAATCTACTTGCTTTATAAAATGGTGACTCTGTTTCAAATCACGAGCGAGAGTCGAACTCCTGGCATGACAGCTGGAGCATACTGCCGACCATTCACAGGGGTGCCTTTCAGAAAGTATAAAAAGGAAAATAGGTTTATCTAAATTTTTCTGCTTTCTCTGGTCCATAGCAGTCTGTGCTGCCGCTATGCAATACCCCCCAGATGCCCCCTCCAGTTCCCACAATACTGTAAAACACATTTTAGAGTAAGATTTTGAAAACAAAGAAACAATAGAACAGTGATTTTTAAAGTGGGTAATATCGTTCCCTAGGGGCAGTGGACTGATCCAGGGGAGTGGGGAGGGTTGCACAGTGAGGGTTTAATTGATAAAAGTTTTAATAAAAATAAGGGGCGGTAAAAGGATTAAGAAAAATAGGAGAAATAATAGTTAAAATAGAATTTTAGAAGAATTAGAAGAAAATTAAAAAACTATCCATCGGTATTTCAAAGGTGGCTATCAAGAATTCTGGCTGCAAAAGTAAATTAATACAATTTATCCTTGTTTATGAGCTGTAATCATGGAGAAGTAATATAATGGAAAGTACATTGCAGTAACCAGTTAGTGTCAAGCATAATCCTCACATGATCATACACATAATGTGACTTTCACAATCAGCACACTCCACTATTAAGAGTGGCACTTTTAAGGTCCCTCTGCCATTAATCTGTACGGCACTGGTCACTTTGTTTACTTGCTTTACAGAGAAAAAATGAGCACCACGGAATAAACTGTACTCATTTAGAATTAGTTTTAGGTATGTGTTTCAGGGTATTGTTGTTTAACATGTGCGATGTTAGCTTGGCGATGTTTGCCAATAATTTTTTACTGTTGCTATTACTAATTTACGTTGCTGGCTAAGAGGGAGAAAAAGGTCTGTTATCATACGAGTTTAAACAGAAAATTTAATTTTCTAAATATTTGGTATTTATATTCTATTCATAAATTTTCTTTCGTAATACACTCATGTCCATAAATTAAGGATAATGAAGTTCAGGTAAATAAAGAGACAGAAGCAAAACAAATTTGACTTATTTGTAAAGTCTATTTATTAAACAAAGGTAAAGAGCAAAAAAGATGCTATATGTTTGACATAATTAATAAAAACTGCGATTTTTATTCCCTGGAGCAAATTTCAAAAAAGGACCTATTTACAAAAAACAGTATAACATGGTTAGTATGATGGTTAATATGGAGTATGTCTCCCGGACGATGCAATACAGGCCTTACAACGCCTAGGCAGGCTGAGTATCAAATTATCAATCTGATCTTGGGGAATATTACACCACTCATCAAACAATGCCCTCCGAAGTTCCGGTTGACAGATGGGAGGGGTTGACGGGCTACAATTCGTCGGCCAAGCATATCCCACACATGCTCTATTGGATTCAAGTCCGGTGAGTATGCTGGCCAATCCATACGGGTGATATCCTCCAATTGAAGGCATTCGTCTACAATGTTTGCACGGTGAGGACGGGCGTTGTCAGCCATAAACAGAAATTAAGCACCCATGGCGCCCCGAAACAAACGTACATGTTGTTCCAGAATGACATCCCGATAGATGTGGCCTGTCATCGTTACACTCTGAATATGCAGGTCAGTTCTGGAACCAAGAATAATTCCTCCCCAAACGAGCCATCCTGCACCACCGTAACGGTGTCGTTCACTGGTGTTCTCTTGGTGGTAACGGGTACCTGGCGCTCTCCATATGTGTGTCCGGCGAGAATCAGACCTCAAACTAAACCTGGATTCGTCGGAAAACATCACACAAGACCACTGTTGCGGTGTTCACAATGCATGCTCTCTACTCCAGGTTAATCGCAGGCGACAGTGAGTTGCGGTAAGTGGAACACATCTGACAGGCCTACGAGCATATAGACCAATGTGCCCTAAGCGTCTGTACACGGTCTGCCTTGAAACTGTCGTACCGGTAGCTGAAGAGAGCTGACGAGACAGGTCTGATGCTGTGCTCCATCTGTTTCTTTTGGCAGTAACTGCTAAATACCGGTCCTCATTCGGCGTTGTAACTCGGGGGCCACCTGTGCTGTAACATCTACTCGCATTACCATCATCTTGGAATCGTTGCCAAAGCCTGGAGATGACACTCTGGGCGATTCAAGTTCCTCGGATACTCCCAGCTGGGTACGTCCACATTCCAGTCGTCCGATAATTCTACCACGTAAAAAATAATCCAAATGCTTCCTTTGTGCCATAACTATGCGGTTATTGCACTGAAAGGCTTTTTAAAGCGCTTTGTGAACAATTTTACTTCTTTGCCACCATTCCTTATACACCCCTCTCTTACACTCTCGTCATTGTGACGTACTATCCGCGCCATCTGGTGGTTTCCTGTAATTTGCATATTCTTCTTCAAGATGTGTGTGATAATTCTACAGGTGAAATTTTTATTTTAGAGTTCAATTTCTGTGTGATTCTGAATTATCCTTAATTTATGGACATGAGTGTATTTTCGCTTTGAAATGATTAAAAAATAAAATATTCATTTATGCAAGTTTCTTGTGGTGTTTTATTACATTGCATATAAAATAATCAGAGTTATAAAACAAAATAACATTCCCGTTATCTATTTATTTTCAGTAAGCACATAGTTAAATGAATGTTTGATTGAGAGAAATTCAGGTATTTCTCAAAATTTCAGAATAGATTTGTAACATATTTTATAAATAAATGCAAGCCAAGAGGCGAAGCAGTCCCAACTCTAGTACGAAAAGATGTTTGCTCCAAAATTTTGTTTCTTTAGAATAGGGGGACACGCTCTATTTTGTTACTAATCTATGGATATAATACAAAAGTTTTTAATTGCGTTTTCATTTTTATACGTAGTCGAACGAGGCTTTAGTTTTATCGCAAATTTATGTATGAACAAGTAATATAAAAAAAAAATTTAAAGTCAATTCCTACTTTTTTTCACTCTATTGCAGAAAATCCTTTATAAATAATTTTCATTCATTTTTTTAAAGTTAGGAAAAAATCTCTCTCTCTCTCTCATACATTCTCTCACTATCACATGCACACTTTCCATCTCTCTCATTAATTTATTCACATGTTTCATTTTCCATTTTGTTCCCTCCTTGACTCAGACTAGAACCCAGAATGAAAAAAAGAAATTTTTTTCATGCGATCTACACTCTTCGCCACTGACAGTATTTACTCCTAAATTTATATCCTGCTAAATATCTTATATAAGAGAAATTTTTTTTTTTCTTCCATATGTTCCGTTTTCACACTATATTGCAGAAAGTCCTTTATAAATAATTTTCATTCATTTTTTTAAAGTTTATTTGGCGCCATCTATTGTTAGATACATGCAACTTAAATCTAAAAAGAAACTAAAATTAATTAATTAAATTTAATTAATGAATTAATGTTTGAAAAAACTGTATTAAAATCAAGTGTCATCCGCTACAAGTTTAAAAATGTATTTGAACTTGAGTGGATGAATAAAAAGTATTTTATGAACGATTGAAAATTTGAACAAGATATATAAATATATATAGGGAGATTGTGCACTAATAGTAGGAATTGATAAGGGTGAGAAAAACTGTTATATAGAATCGCGGAGATTTAACAATAATGCAAATAAAAATAGAACCTAGATTTAATTCCTTGGTAACATCGCGCTAGGTTCATCCTTCTCATGAGGAATCATTTTTAATGTGATTCGTCATCTTAATTTCCATATTATCTAATGTTATCTCTATTTTTGCATGTAATGCAAATGGATTGATTTTAATTAGCAATTTTGTAATTTCGAGCTTCAAGATGTTTTATTCGAAACATAATTACTCACTCAAGACATATGTAGATGTATGTATGAACACACTTTTTTTTTTTTTACTATATCTTTCTGTTTCCTTAAAGAAAGTAAATTTTCTAAGGAGCGGTGAGTAATTTTTCTAATGAGTACTGTATGATTCATTATGATATCTGTTTTTAATAATAAATATTAAGAGATGTTGCACGCGAATATAAATTGGCTTAAGGTTAAATAAATATGAGGCAAAAATTTAAAATTAGCAAGCATGTTGATCGTTTACAGAAAATGAAACATTTTTAGTTTTGAAAATTTTTATTAAGATAAGCAATATCTCTACAGAATTATAGGTTTGAAATCTTAATTAATCCTGCAATATATTATATTATTTTATATTATACCATTTTTATAAATAATGTATTACTATATAATATAAATTATATTTTATAATGATGTTATACATTATTATAAAATATGTTATGTAAATGAAAAAATATATTATTTCATATATTATTTTTATTTTTATAAAAATAATATAATTAATAACAATAAAAATAATTTAATATATATATATATATAAACTAATAAATAATTATCAATTATAATTAAACTAATAAAAAATGTTAATAATATAATTGACGAAACAAAGCAATCATTCTTATCCAAAAATTCTCAATTATTTTTTATTTTTTTGATATTTTTTTTTTTGACATTTATTTTGAGAATATGAATATATAAGTTCTAAAAATAAATTTAAAAATATTGAAAATTTTCTATCGAATGGTTTTGACAATAACTTAACTTATGGAGCAGAACTAGTTTAAGTCGACCATCATTTGTATCATAAAAATCTGATTTGAATTTTAATTCAATTACAAAATAAATAATAGAAAAAAATCTTTCAACTTATTAATATTATAATTTAAAAGTTATGCTAGAATATAAACATACACATCTATTTTCATATATAAAGATAGCTAATGTTTTAGGTATTTATTATAAAGAAAATGTAATTTATGAGTAATTAAATGTCTTTTTTTTTTTAAAATATTTTCTTTATTATTAAGAAATATAAATGGCAATATAGCAAAATAACTGACAAGCAAAGAACTAATAAATATGAAGAATCTATTTTGATGTTTGCTATTATCAATTATCAAAGTTGTATTTAAAAAATAATAATATAAGACATAACTGGGTGCATAGGTATAAATATTATTGAATATATATTTTTAAAGCATTTACCTAATCAAAAGCAACTTTAATAAATTGATAATAATTTTGTAAAGAGACGATATCTTACCTTGTCGAGTCATGCACCTTTTTCCCCAGATGAACGCGATAACAATTCAAGCAGAAGATGTAATTTTATACTACAATTTATAACTTCTGTATGAAAACAATCCATAATTATCATAATGCTCATAGTATGTGACTATTCATTTTATATGCTTGTTAATAGAGTAATTTTTCATGCCTCTTACAAGAGCCTCATCCTTTCATGAAGAAGGACAAAATATTTGTCTCAATTTTCTTATATTAGGAGGCACGATTTGCAAACGTCAGGATTATGTAGTGTTCCTAATTTGTGTAGCAATAAATTTTGGTCACGATTTGTCAGATAATACACAATTTTGCAGTTCTTTGTTGACATGAATGTGCTTTTCTCTGCCATAAGTAAATAAATGCTTTAAGAATAATTATTTTTTTCTATGTACGTTTATTATGTTTTATGTTTAAAATAATTTCAAGTTTAAATTTAATTTAGAAATGCAAGTCGTCTGATATTTTATTACAACTTTTCCAACATGCAGCATTTAATTTTAATTATTGTGATACTAGAAATATTTTGATAATTTTAGAATATTTTGATAATTTTGGAATATTTTTGATAATTTTTTGGAATATTTTGATAATTGTAGAATAATTATAAAAAAAAGTATTTGCCATTTGTGCCATTTTTATGTTAACCTCATCTAATAAAACCTCATAAAGAATGCAAGACTCATGAAATGTTTTAAAATAAAATAACATATTCTTATTATTGATATTTTTTTGGATTTGGAACCAGTCATCTAGTAGTAATAACATTGTTTAAAATGTCCGAGGGTACGAATTGTTATTAAAAAACTGTTTTTAGGATTTCTTATTGATTTCCAGAATAACTTGTTTCTCTTTCTGATTTTATATATTTTGTATAAATATATATGTTCCTTTTCACTTAACTGCTACTGCAATTTTATGTGCATTTCAAACTTTAATCTAATTTTCAGTTTCGTCATTGAAATTTACATTCACTTTGACTCTTGAATAAATTCATTTTAATTTTTCTTTCACCTCTGACATTTCATGCATTCTATTCCTTATTCATTTTGCTCCAGTATAAACCATTTAAATCAAATCTTCTTGAGGGAGATATAGTCTTCAGGGTTGGAAAATTCTAAAAATATTTCATAAACTCTAAAAATGATTTCTAATCTGGTTTAATATATTAAGGTGGCGATTCATAGATATATAGATTCATACATAAAATATGAACGAATCATGAAATGTTTGGAAAATAAAGAACATATTCTTATTATTGATTTTTTGGACTTGGATCCAGCCATCTAGTAGAAATAATATTGTTAAAAATGTCCGAGGGTACAAATTGCTATAAAAAATCTGTTTTTAGGATATTAATATTACTTTTCGTGTGTTTCTTGTTGATTTCCTGGATAACTTGTTTCTTATTCTGTTTTGTATATTTTCTTTTTTGAACTAACTCTGCAGTTTTTTGTTGTTCAAACTTGAATGTGATTTTAAATTTCACTGATGTTTATGCGCACTTTGGATCTTGAATAAATTCATTTTCAATTTCTTTTTTTTTCTGTAATTTATTCTGATCGGAAGGACATGACAATTTGTGTATAGGGCATGCTATGATGATTTTGACTGATATACAAAATGACCTTGTTTATAAAAAATTTCTTGTCTATTTTCTTTTTGATTTTTAAAAGTTATTTTTGAGTGCTAGCTTTTTTTTATAATTTATATCTGCGAGTATTATTTTTCTATCTCTGGTGGCACTTGAGTGAAAAGGGATGGGGGGCGAAGGGAAGGGATCACCAGGAAAGGATTCTGGTGAGAAGCCGAATTCTACAAGGCTGATCTGCAAAAAGATGCACGTTCCTCATCGTACCATCTGTTAAAGCAAAAACATTTGTTGGATTGAAACTGTTAAATATTAAATGCCAAAACATTAAAACATCATTGCTAATACATCTGCCAAAATATTAATTGGAAAGTCCTTGTAAATTTTTATTTTTTTGTTTTTAAGAGTTTGTTATTTGATTTTCTTGTTATTTAAATCTGTGAATGTGAGTTTTTTTTTCTTATCTCTGACAGCGCTGCTGAGTGACCAGCCGAGCTATACAAGGAAGATCTACTCATTGTGCAGCTTCTTCACTGTAGCATCTGTCATAACCAAAACATTGATCTAAAATTAAAATGTCATTGCCTCATTGCCAAAACATTAATATAACATAACCTTATTATCAAAACATGGGCCTGAATGGCCGAGTGGCTAGCGCCTGGCGCTCGGTACTACAGGTTTCGGGTTCGAGTCCCGGCGGTGCCATGGTTGTTTGTAGTGGTTTTGAATCCACTGTAAAAAGTAGGTCCCTGTCCAGTAGAGCGTTGTGGGGCATTGTTACTCCGCGTCCGTGGCTTATCTTCAAGCTTTTACACGCGCCTCCTGGGTAATGCAAAGTGAGTAGGTCTCTGCAGCACTGCTGCCTTAAGGCATCCAAAAGACTAAGCTGTCTGTGTTTGCCGGCTGCATTAGAAAGAAAAAAAATTATCAAAACATTAATCAAACATTACAATATCATTGCCGAAACATTGATCTAGCATAACATTATTGCTAAAACATTAATCTAACATAAAATTAACTGCCAAAACAGTAAATCATTTTCCGAAACATTAATTAATTCAACACTTAACGTCCTTGAAACATTTTTTTTGACGATCGTTAAAATTTTTTTTGTATGTTTGCTTTTTATGTAATCTATATCTACCAGTATTATGCTTTTTCCATCTCTGACACCGCTTCTATGTGAAGGTGGATCTGCTCATTGTCCAGTCACTGCCGAAAAATTTATTGGAACTGAGCTGCAGGCTCATTAACAGGCTTATTCTCCAGCCAAGTACGATTTGAACACTGTCATTTGTTTACTATTGGCAAAAGGGAATAGGACAGTAGAAATTCGTTGCATTTATGGCAGTTGTTTTGATCCATGACGACCATACACTGTAACCAAATGGTACAAATTCAATGGAAACTGTTCAATTTTTTAGTGTGTCACAAAGACTAGGAGCCGAGTGACATTCACCTCTTTCGAAACCCAAATTGAAATCTGAGAGGATGGCGTTTACATACTAACAAAGAGCTACGATTAACGCTACGATAAGAGCTACGATTTAACGAGTCGCTGAGATCTTCTTCCTCAATATTATAGCGGCAAAGTAATTTGAAGAAGATATATTGAGACATTCGCCCATCAGTGTGAAAAATGTCTTTATTGTAACTTTGTGTAAAAATAACACAACTTTTATTAATAATTCCATTTATTTATTCACATTTGTATTTAATATACATCGAAGGTTGGAAAAAAAAAAAACAATTTATCAATCAATTTATATGTATATATTAGTTGGGCTCGAACCTGGAGAGATATTAGAGAGCGAACTTTTAGATCTCTAGTTGTCATTCTCGTTGGTTTCATTCCACATTGTGTGCGTACAAAGTGAATAAAACATGTTTCTAAAAGTAGATTACCATTCTCTTTTTATTTATAAATTTTTTTTTCTTGCATTTCACTTATATACAGAGTGATTATAATTAAAAGTCCCACTTTCAAAATGCTGTGAAAAAGAACCACTCGTCACAATGAGTTCTAATTTGAACTGAAGATACTTGAAGAAGGTGGAAACGGTACGGGCATCGAAAAACAGTTCCAAAGTGTATTAATAGACGGCGCTGTAAGCGGCAAAAAGAAAGTGAATTCGGCTGCCAGTGATATTTTTGAACTGAAATTACAACGGATTTGGCAATATTGCACTTTAAACCAACTGTAGTGTTCAATGTGCTTAATTGTTTCGGTTTTTTTGACGAAAAAAAAAGGACTTTCAAGTCATTCAACAGTTGCGGCACTGTTAGTGGAAATCTCATCCACCACTGCAAGTTCATACCATCGGTGGAACTTTTTTGTTAACTTTTTTTATGTCATATATATCTTCTTCAAGTATTTTCAGTTAAAATCTGAACTCATTGCGACGAGTGTTTCTTTTTTACGGTATTTTTGAAAGTGGGACTTTTTTTTTAATTGTAATCGCCCTGTATGTATCAATACATTTATTAGCAAAAGAGAGGATCAACAAAGAATATTAATTTATTTTACACATAAAATCTATTGCATTTTGTACATCTATTGCATTGCCTAGCAATACCAATAGTTATTTTCTGGAGCACAATTTTAAAATGAAACCTGTTTCCGCCAATTTCATAAAAAAATCAACAACAAGCTAACCACGATCTGTTCATCCCTGATGTACATTGTAGCAGATTAAGCGTAATCCAAGTCTGCTATGCTACACCCACATTGCATTAACACACATATTGTGAACAATTAGAAATTCGTCCACTAATTCCCTTCTCTTCGAGCGCAATGGAAGTCCGTTCCGGCTTACAGATTTAAATTTCACACCTGGTTAAGGTACCTAATGCTAGACTGTCCCTACCACCAACAACTTATAATAAATATACCATAGCTTTGCAAGTAACTTCTTAACAATGATTCAACCATCAACCTCCTGAATTTGTTGCACTTCCATATCAGAAATTGCTTTTTAAAAGAGTTTGCATTGACTGAAATATTTCACAATGCTGCTATGAACATAATTTTAAGTGTTTGAACAATGTAGCCTGATGTGCAGCGATGGGTTTCAGAATTGAAGGATGTTTGTTCGAAATTCCACAAATGATGCCTAACCGAAAACTTCTATACCCGGGTCTGAGATGGACACGATAATCCATCTGTTGGACAGTACTTCCAGAATACTGGAGGAGGTAGATTGAAGGGTGCGAACCTCCAGAGGATTGAACTGTTAAAATTGGGGGAAATTCCCAAATTCTTTAATTAAAAATTATAGCTTTACAGAATACATTTAGAACAATTTTTAGAACCAATAACAGGAATTAAAACTCAATATTACTCAATGTTAGTGTGTAATTGTGTATGTGTATATATTAAACACACCGATATTATCTGTCGATCAGAAGTTGCATTTTTTAGAAAACGTTTTGTTTCGTGCTGCCATCTGAGTGACAAAAGGGAAACAGCGCATAATGAAAATTATTTTTATGCTTCCTCTATTAATAATATGTTAATTTTTTTTGGTATCACACTAATTTTCAAAGATTTTAACTATGTTTTTTTTTTTTAATTTTTTTTATTCGTACCGTTTTAAAACTAAAAATTCTGTTTATTAATCTTTCATTTAATTCAATTCAACGTAATTAAATAAAAGATAACGAAAAAAAATTTTACATTGATTTAATAACTGACCTAATTTTACAATTGGACTTACTTTGTAAATACTATTAACAGTACAATTGAAAAATAAAGAAAGAAATACTTAAATTGATAAACTTAACAATATTAATTCGAAAAATTATTTTCCTTCAGAGTTGATTCGAAACAAAATAAACGATGATGAATGAAAAACCTCCGTTCATGTATAGGAGTATGTTAAATTCTTAAGCCATATATTCCTTTATTGTTGGGTCCGAGAACGTGCGAAGAGGAATCCAATTTCTGAAATACAGCCACTAGAATTGGTCGCTAAATGTGGGTGCTTCGAAAGAAAGGATATCCTGGGCTTTATAATATATCCTGAGTAACGCTGAATCTTCCGCATTATGTTCCACTGGCGAAGGATATCGGGTCTAAGCGGCCAAAATTATAAAACAATTGTATTTATTTTAAATAGATACAATATCGTCAATTCAAAAAGCCATTAAATATATTTTCCTTTTGATTTTTTTTTTTTTAGTATTCCTGATTTTAATAATGTTTCATAATAAAACTAAAAATTGTTCAGTTGGTTTTAATGTTTGAAAGATAAGATTTGAAATTTTTTTTGTTATGGGAAATTATATTCCCACTCATGATAACCACTTCTTGTGAACTTATATAAGCCTATTATTATCGTTAATTTTTTTTTTTTTTTTTTTTTTGAAAAAAAAAAAAGGTTTTCTATGTTCAAAATGTAATAATTTTATTTAAAAATAATTGTCATGAGTTACGCTTGCAGTTATATTTTAAATAAGTTATATATATAGGTATGCATAATGTGACATAATTGACAAATGTTGTAAAACTTAAAGCTTAAAAAGTTTGTAAAGAAAACCGTAGGCTATTATTTAGAAATTTCAGGAAAACTATATGGACACTAAATAATGCACAACTGTTTCTCACATGTGTATATATTTCATAGGCTAAAATGTATGCATAAAACTAAATTATCAAAGAAAATTAAAGATAGATACCAGCAACAATTTATTTCATCAGCATAAAATATTTGTCTTTTACTGGCGAAATATTTCTTTGATATTTTATTCCCTCAAATTATCTACAACAAAATGACTTTCAGAAATATTGCAATTATTTTAACACACATTGTACAATAATAACAACAATAATGCAATACTCCAAAAGAAAAATTCATATCCGATACTAATACAAAAGATCGAGAAAAATTTATGTAGTTTTGTATATCTCTATCATCTAAAATTTGCTACAACTTCTCTTTTTCCCCTAACCGAAACCTCTGACATTTCACGCATTCAATTCCTTGTCCATTTAGCCCTAGGGTAAACCATTTAATTCTGTCTTATCAAATCTTTTTGCTGGAGATATGATTTTCAAGGCTGGAAAGTTCCAAAATGTTATTAATCATAAAAAACACACGCACACAATATGGTATAATATGTTATGGTGGCTATTCATAGATATATAGATTCTTTAATTAAGTATACAAAAACATAAAATGTTTTGAAAATAAAATAATGTATTCTTATTATGGATTTCTTATTTTACGAGTATTGTGTACCAAATTTCAGTAGGTTCCTAATTGCAATAAGAATTTTTAATTTGTATTTATAATTTTAGAATGTTAACATTGAAAAGCGTTATTTTTCTTTGACCTGGAGTTAATTTATTCTAATAAGTAAAAAAATATAACAAAAACCTAATTAGTACATTTTGCTTAAATAAACTTTCATTTTAAAAAGGAAAAAAATTCTTAGACCTAACTGTGGTCTTCTATTACAGTTAATGTTTTTTTTCCCATTTATTTGTTTCACTATAAATATTAAGCTCTCATATAGGTGTAACAACTTTTTGAGACTTACAATTATTTTTATTTTATAATTATTTATTATCGTTTATCCTATTATCTACAGACAAGAATTACTGAGAAGAAACATTAAAACATTATTCAAATTGGAATAATATATGAGTATATGCCTTTTTCTTGAAATTTTTAAAAGGGTAATGTTGTTATCTAAAATTATATTTTTTCTTAATGAAACTTTACAAAGTCAAATAAAGACATTTACTGAATAAGGGCAACTGTAAACCATATCTAATAGGAGTTTTTTCGATGTTTAAATAAATTGGTGCAATTCTTTAACTTCAAATATAAGACTAATATAGTAAATATCACTTCTTATTTTCTTATTAAATAATATAGTTTAAAAATTTTCAATTTAACATTTTATTTCATCATGTTAATTTAAAAATAATTATTTTGATTATCATATTCTACTCTCTTTTGAGTAAAAAAAAAAGAACCAATAGAACATGTAAGAAGATATGATCATGTATTCATATCGTAAAAAAAACATTAAAAAAAATTATTAAAACAAATCCAAGATGTAATAAAAGAGTAAATAAAATAATTGCAATTTAAGTGGAAATTATTGCTTGCCAGCAACATACATAAACGGAACACAAAGCCTAACAGCTTAAAAAAAACAGTACAAAATTTATACCAATAAAAAGAAAATTTCAATCTTTTTTCTAAAAAATAAATAAATTGTTCACAAAAAAAATCCATACGAAAAAAAGACAAAAAATGATTTTTAAATATTAAATAGAAGAAAAAAATAAAAAAGCTTCCAATAAAAAAGCCTAAGCACATTTCAATTTTTCACACATCACCTTTCGACTTATGCTACACATTTCATTTCATTCACATGCAACAGTGTTCGCGTAAGTCGCTTTCAAACATGACTTATTTGTTTGCCATCTTTAGGTGATACGGAAGTGCGCCCACCCACTTGTAAGACACATTGATATAATGGTATTTAGTCCTTATATGCAGTCATGAAATCTCCAACAGAGAACATTAACTGACCAATAACCCAACGGCCAACATCGATTTTGGTCATTCGAACAGAGCGATTTGGGCTCAATATGGCTCTATATTGGTCAGTCACGTGGAACCGAATCACATGCATTTATTTGGAAACTGTATACATGCAAGCGTAATAGGCAATGTACCTTCTCAAGTTTTTATCAAAAATCATCATTTATCATTTTCCTCTTGAATGTATTTTTAAATTAATTTATTTGTAAATATTTAATTAATTTCGACCTTTAAAAAGAATTTAAATGGAAAGAAGGAAAAATTGTTAATGGGACAATAGCGAGCAGTTTGCAAAAACAATTTAAGTAATGAGCTGAATTCCGATTACTAATTTGAACACATTTTGTATAAAGAGTGTGCTCTTATTACAAGGACGAGATTTATTGTGTTATTGCAGAAAAATATCATAACTTTCCAATTTCATAAGTTAATATCTTTGTTGGATTTATTGTTCGAATTTAGATTTGATGTTTCACTTCTGGAACATCAGGATCATGTTTTTGAGAGAAAGAGTTTGAACTGAGTCTTTATCTAAAATATACACGCCTCTAACGTTTTAGTTACATAAAAAATATTAAAAAAGCAATATAAAAGGCGGCTTTAGATTCTTTGACGTCTGAAAGTTTTAATATCTTTGATGGAATGGCTGTATTGGCCTTGAATGACCTAGAAGTTGGTTCATTAGAATTGTAGTTAGTGCATTAGGGCATAGAACTTGTTACTAGCCTTAAGTTACCTTGTAGTTAGTGCAATAGAACATAAACTTTGCATTTAAATTTGAGTGAACTTGTAGTTAGTGCACTAGAGCATAGACCTTGTAGTTAACCTTGAGTAACTTTGTTTTGAGTTCTTTGAGTATATTAGAGCATAGGCCTTGTAATTAGTGTGTTCGTTTTTCTTTCCTACTTAGGAGGTCAAATTTTCCTTCCATCTTATCGGAAAGGGTCAGGCCAAATTATTAAATAAAATAAATTTATATTCAATGAATCGAAACAAGATTTTATTTTATACTTAATTTATGCATAATATAAAGCTTTGATATATAATTCAGCATACACTATATTAAAATGAACGCTATTATCAATTTAATATGACGATCGACCTAATATTAGAACAGAGAGATTATCAATATTGAAGTTGGTATTATAATTAAAGGATAAAAGCATAGGAATTTTAAAGCTTTGTTATCCTTATTCCATTTTGATTTATTCATTTTATCCTCGAAAAACAAATGTTCACACATTATTTTGACACGTCCAGTAGTTTATGAATCAACTATCACCATTTTTTTTCAATTTAAGATTCAGTTCATTTATGTGTCCGGCTACATCCCAAATTAATGATAAAACACATACTCATTATCTCTTAATTTAGTTAATGATTCCTTTTATGCCCAATGTGCAATATCTTGTTTCAAACTATAAAATATTTTTCACATTTTTCTTTACACAACCTCACTTTACAATAATATTAATAATAATAATAATAAAACAAATAATCCTTAAATTGAAGATAGTTAAGTGTAACTTTACTATAACTACAATAACATTAGTGAATTTAATCGATTTTGCACACAGATATAGCTGGATAAAGAACAGGATCAATATTAATGGAGAGAACGATCTAGCCCGCAGACCGGGGATTGCTTGTTCACATGTGGTCTACAATATGAAACATGAAATAAAAGTTTGTAATTTTTTTTATTTCTTATGTTGTTGTTGTTGTTTCTTATCCCACTTGGCTGGCCAAGCCCACGAGCTCATACGTACTCATGATTAAAGGGGAAGGGAGCAGCTTCTGTTGTGATGGAGCACCCGTAGGTAGAAGTCTGACTTTGGCTCCGTGACGCTCTTACAGTCATAGGAGACCGGGACCTACAGATTAAAGGGATTCCGAACCACTACAAACATCCATGGCACCGCCGGGAATCGAACCCGAAACCTGTGGGCACCGAGCGCCAGAGCGCTAGACACTCGGCCATTCAGGTCCCAAATTTGTGAATGCCAACGGTACGCGGTGTTCCCAGGTGGTCACCCACCCAAGTACTGACCGCGCCCAATGATGCTTGATTTCGGTGATCTAACGAGAACCGGTATATTCAGCATGGTATGGCCGTTGGCTTTTATTTCTTATTAAAAACCAATGAAAAAATAATAAAAAACAAATTCTGACAATGGCCACAAAATCAAAAAAAAAAAAAAAAAATCATCTGTCCATTTTAGACTGGCTCTTTTGCTACAGAGAAAATCTCTTATATGACTTTAAAATTTTTTTTTTTCATTGAGACGTGCCATGTCTTGATACTTTCTGAAATGTTCACCAAACTATCTGGTAAGCCTCGAAATTGTCCATCAAGTTCTTGCAGATTCGAGATAAATCATCATTACGAAATAATACAGTGGCTGATTTAAGATATTAATTGCTACTCTGTGTTGACTATCAGATACGACTTTTGGTATAGATTAAGAAAGAGAAAACCAAATTGATTATCAAATTACTCTGGTCTATAATATGCTAGTCCTGGTCCAGCATGTTCTAATTCTAGTCTAGAATATTTTAATTCAGTTGTAAACTATGCTAGACCTGGTTCACAAGACACTGTCCTTGACCGACAGAAGAAAACGCAATTGCATTTTGACTGATGAATTTGTGAAAAAAAAAAAACACGATTAAAAAAATCTCCCCTCATTAATATCTTTATTATGATACCGGATATGATTTTATATCAGGGTTTTTAACTAAAATTTATAATAAATTTTAGAGTATTACAAAATATCACACGAGGCTTACAAAAGTAAGGAAAATACAAATCAACGACATCAAAGAAACAGTAAATTCAAAACTCATAACCGTGCAAAAGGAATATAAAATAAGAGAGAGAGAGAAAATGATTTAAGAAACATTTAAGTATGTATTTACAAAAGACTGTAAAAGAAGGATTCTTATTAGCAAGTTGGCATAAGTCTAGTGGTCATTTGACTTACTGGAGTATGAGTTTTCTTTGCCTTAAAATTTTTTCCGGATGTTCCAGCGTGGAATAGCTAAATAAAGAATGCAATCAATATTCTACACTCCACCTACATTGCTGTTGCAAAGATCAGTTGAACATAGTTTAAATCTATTTAAATAATAGTTAATATTGCCATGTTCAGTCATGGAAATTGAAATAGAGTAATTTTGAGCAATTTGCATGACAAACTGAGTAATTTTGCATGGTGTTATTTGTCATTCCTTCTGAGAGGATTTATATAGGTAACTGTCTTGCACTCGTATTATAAAAACTTAAAACACCATAATCAAGCAATCAACTGTCCATGAGAAATTCTGTGTCACAGTCTCCATTGATTCCTCTCTTTTTTGTCAAAGTTGTAGGAATGTCAAAGCGAATAAAAGTTTCATCCCCACAAACGATAACTAGAGCTCACTGCCACAGAGAAAAGAGTATGTTATCCTGAAAAACAAAAGCATTTTTTACATCAAATAAAAGTAATTATATGAATTTCACCATACAGCTGTTATTGAGATAATTTAAGCCCAAGTCAATAAAAATATGTAATTTATTAATAAAGGGGTAAAAATAACTTGAATCACTCAATATATATAAAACTCTAACCTGAACCGTATAAAAATAGCAACTCTCAAAGAATATACGGTTAACGATGAATCATGAAGATACGAAGATAAAAAACAGTAGCATTCTTGTGGTCCAAAAGCATTTTCTGCACCATAAATTTGCTCTATAGAGTATTTTATCTCCTATAGTATACTCGTAAACCCAGTTTTTCTGTGATGAATTTATCACTCTCCGTATGTGGGTCACCAGGAACTTTGTGAATGAAGTTTCACACACTATTGGTCCATTAATTATTTTAGCTGGGGCTAATAGTGTTACAAAAGTTTTCAATGAAGGTAAAATTGCAATTCTTGATTTCCTGGAAAGAATGTGAGATTGGCGGAGTAACCGGAAGGCTTTAGAGCAAAGATTGACTTAGTTGGAGCTTATTAGGAGAGACATGTAAAGAAGTTGCGTCTGGAGTTACGGCCAGTTTAATAGAAATTGTGAAGTAGGTCAATGATTTCGTACTAGTCTGAGAACGAGGAAGTTAAGGCTGGAAAGTGGGTAAATGTTATTAAGGCCTTTAGATTTCAGATACTACGTAACAGTTTTAAACTATGTTTTAAACTCCATTGAATTAAATAATAAATGTTAAAATAATGTTTCTTCAAAATGTGTTGAATATTAAAAAAAGGTTTACAATAATGATTCATTAAAAAAAAAAAAAAAAATTTTGTTTTCAATTTGTTTTCGGTTTTTTTTTTTTGCTCCTAAAATTGTTTCTATTTCTTTTTTTTAAACAAATATTTGCTTTTTAAAAAAGATTATTTTATTGCACATTTTATTATTTTTATTAACGAAAACTTTTAGTGGATTATAAATAGGATTCATAATTTTTCTGGTCAATTTAAGTACGGCATAATAATTTCTTAATAATACTGATAATTTTTAAAAAAATTTAAAAAGGAATTAATTTAATCGTTTCTAAATCGAACATCGTTATTTTCAGCAACATAAAAGGTTTACACAAGTTAATCTGACTTATAATGGTATGAACAAAATTTATATATAGTTTTGCTGTCGAAAAAGAATGTTTATATTCGACTTGGAAAGACTTGAATAAATTTTAAAATTACAATGAAAATTTAAATTAGTGATAAAGTCTGTGATTGATTTTTACTAATTTGAGGGCAAAAGCCGATTTGAAAGTGGGTCTTTTAGATTTAAAATATTATGTAAGACTTTTAATTTATATTTTACAGTTTCCTGAATTAAATACGAAATTTTAAGATAAGAAATATTTATGTTTTTCAATAGTGATTATTAAAATATGTGTAAAATAAATATTAATTTCCATACAATTATTTTCTATCAATAATTCTTTTTAATAATTTAGCATAATAAACTACCCTTCATTTTTACAAAAGAATATATTAATATATAATAGTTTTAACAAAAGCCTTTGCTAGATTATAAATCTAGTTCATGGTTCTAGTACCATTATAAGTTAGATTAACTTATGCAAATCATTTTGTTGCTGAAAACAACTTTTAGGTTCGATCTAAAATTTCTGTATAAATTTTAAAAATAAAAATATTAGTATTGTTAAAATTGTATGTTTTTATGCTTATCTAAATATTTTTTTGAACTTGTAGTGGATGACACTGGATGTTAATACAGTTTTTTCAAATATTAATTCAGTAATTAAATTTATTTAATTAATTTTGGTTTGTTTTTAGATTTAATTTGCATATATCTACCAATAGATGGCGGCAGATAAACTTAAAAAAATGAATGAAAATTATTTGTAAAGGACTTTTCTGCAATATAGTGGGAAAAAAAGTAGGAATTGACTTTAAATTTTTTTTTTTATAATATTACTTATTTAAAATTAAAATTGATTATCGGCTTTGATTTGTCAAGAAAAAAAATAAATGTTTAATATATATATATATATATCGTGCATTTCTAAGAAATAAGGCTATTTTAATGCTGATGTCATTTTATTTAAATATTGACATTGTACAGCAATAAAATGATAAAACACCGTCAGTTTCATTATCTCGACAACATATTTGTTTAATATGCTTGCCAAATCTTCTAAAAGGAAGTGAAAGATTGATTTATGAAACTTACTCGGGTTTTATCTTTCTGTAACTTCTGTGAAATCCTTTCACAGAAGTTGCGAATTAATTTAACGGAATTTTAACAATTATTGTTGCTGATATTTTGAAAAAAATATACTTTGAATGATAATTATTTGTGTTTTTATTTTTACAATTTTAAACTCTAATATAACAACGATTTTTCTTTATTATGAGATATTGAACGTAATTCGCATAATTTCCTTTTTTAAAAAAACAACAACTTAATTTTCTTTAAACAAATGTATATCAAAATATTGTCTATCGCTAAACACTGCTTTTCCCCATCTCTCTGGCAAAAGACGAATTCTTAGCGAATGAACGATTCGTTCTTTTAAAGGCCATTAAAAAAATGGAAGTACCATAAGTCATCGATCTAAACTAATGGTAATCAGAGCATTGTCTGGAGAATATGACTGATATAATACGACTTTCAGTCCAAATAGTTTTTGACTTGCTTCGCAACATGTAGTCAAACATGATCCTGTTGAAAAAAATCGGCGATTGATCGATGGCGCTGTCCATGATGTTCACCAGTAATAGTTTTATAATCCTATGATTTTTTTTCATCTGACCAATTGCTCTTCAGTATAAAATCATCATCTTTTGAATCATTTAACCTATACTTGAAAAGTTTTGATTTGTTAAGAATAAAATCAATTTCTAATATATATTGCTGTGCCCAAAAAGTAAGGCCAATGTTTTTTTAAAACTCTTTATTTATTCTTCCAAATCTATGTCATCGCCTTCAAAGTAATCCCTTCCGGATATAATGCATTTATGCAAACGTCTTTTCCAAGCCTCAATGCATGCTAAAAAGTCATCGGCACGGATGGCCTTCAAAGCTCGCACCGATTCACGTTGAATCTCTTCAATCGACTCAAAACGGTGTCCCCGAAGTGAGTTTAGGGATTAGCCAGAAGTTGCATGGTGTGAATACGGTGGTTGTGGAACGATATGGGTTTCATTTTTGGCGAAAAAGTCACGAAGAATCAGTGTAAGCTGGCGCATTCAGTGTTTTCGGTACCAATCGAAATTTGATGCGTTTGAGGCCCAAAATGAAATTGACCGATCCTTTTGAAATTCCAACATCATCAGCAAGGTCTCTAATTGTAAATAGACGGTTTTGCAAGCACCAAATCTTTAATTTTTTGGACGTGAGCTTCGTCGGTTGAGGTGGAGGGTCGACTAGAGGGCTCTTTGTCTTCAACGCGTTCTCTGTCTTTTTGAACTTTTTATACCACTTTTAAACATTTCTTTCCGATATAGGAATGCTCACCGAATGTCTTCTGCAACATTCTATACGTTTCCTCAAATAAAATGTAATGCAAGTTCTTTGCTCATTTAATTCAGACATTTCAAAAATCGTTGGAATCCGTTTTAGCGTCTCACAAAGCCAAGCGTAACTCAAACACTCATGAATATTTTGACGTCAAATTTCATACACATGTCAAGAACAGTGCCAGCAACCTAAAAAAAAAAAAATGAATTCCATAAACCCCGGAATTTTAAATTGAAAATGGGTCTTACTTTTTGGACACAGTAGTAGTAGTTCTAAGATTTAAGACTACTTTTCACGCTGATGACATTTTATAATTTTAAAGTTGACGTTGTACAGCAATAAAATAATACAAATGGATACTGTTGTGCATTATGGAGATAATGCACCATAGTGTCCATTTGTATTTTTCTTTTAATTAAAGCAGGACAATAAAATGTTCCTTTTTTTTGTACACAATTCGCCAATTTTACAACTTAAAAAAAAAATCATTTATATTGTTTGTTACGAAATGACACACACTAAACATCAAAGAATGATGTAAACTGTTTAACGCTATGCAGGTTTTATGTATGATTTTTCTAATGATAATATTAGTTACGACCTACGTTAGAAAACTACATTAATGAAGTTTAATACCTAATAGTTAAAAATTTATAAAAAATGAATAGTGAATCTTGTTCAGGTTTTGCTTTATTGCTCGCTATAACTTTGCTATTATTAACTTATTCATTGTGCTATTTAGAATTTTTTTTTTTTTTTCAAAGTTGATTACTTTGTTTAACTGTTAAATTTTTTTTTGGGGACACACCCTACTAAAATAACAATAAAACTACCATATTATTAGAGCTAACAAGCTAATTAAAGGCGAAGGGATATCACACTTGGATAGAACAGTCTAATAATATTTTGTAACAATAATTTGGAATAAAATCTCCCCGTAAAGGATTTAATCAAATGTAATTTAATCATGTTCTTATTTTTTGAATGAAAACAAAACAGTTTGTTTTATGAAATGAAATGAACATTTTTTTTTTTTTAAATAACTTAATTTTGTTTAGTTTTTTAGTATTTTCCTCCATGTAAATACATCATTCTGGACAATAGTTATAGTTAGTAGTTATATTTCCAAAATTCTTGGAATTTCTTCGAAATTTAATTTAGTAATAAATAGAAATTTCAATGAAAGTTTTAATTGCTTAACATTAGATTGAAATATAGTTAATTTACTACAGGATAAAAATTTTCTAATGTTTATTTCGTGTAGTTTACGAGAATAAATAAATAGAAGAACAGAATAAAGCCTTTTTAGCATTTAAAGATAATGCATATGGTTATTTAAACAACTTCTTTGTTTCGCGAAAAAATTATTAATACTATACTTCCCATTCGTGTAAATAAATAGACGTTACATTAAAAGAAACATAGTAAATCCAGCATTAAAATGAAACCAAAATATTAAAATCAAAATTCACTTTCATAAAAGTTGCTACAGTAAAAAATTTTAGGTTCAATATTACTTTTGTTTTTTGATGTTTCGATATTATTTGAGAAATTGGGGTAGCCTATGCATGGAAAGCTACGTAAATAGAAAACAAGACTTAATTTAAAGTCATTAAAAAGTAGGCTGTAATAATTTTACACTGGTTAAAAATTTATTTTATATTTGCGTGTTTCAACTATATGCACATATATTCAGATGAAAACATTCTGAAACCACTACATTTGTCAATCTAATATTTTAAGATTTACTTTAGGTAGCGTACTTTTATAATGATCCAATAGTATTAAATTTCTACTATTAGTTCACACTCTCCCTATATATAAACTTGTTCAAATTTTCAATCGTAAAATACACTCATGTCCATAAATTAAGGATAATTCAGAATCACACAGAAATTGAACTCTAAAATAAAAATTTCACCTGTAGAATTATCACACACATCTTGAAGAAAGAATATGCAAATATGGCTTGCGTCACAATGACGAAATATATAAGGAATGGTGGCAAAGAAGTAAAATTGTTTACAAGCGCTTCCTTTCAGTGCAATAACCGCATAGATATGGCACAAAGGAAGCATTTGGATGATTTTTACATGGTAGAATTATCCGACGACTGGAATGGGGGCGTACCCAGTTAGAAGTATCCGAAACTTGGAATCGCCCATGTCATCTCCAGGCTTTGGCAACGATTTCAAGATGATGGTAATGTGAGTAGATGTTTACAGCACAGGTCGCCCCCGAGTTACAACGCCGAATGAGGACAGGTATTTAGCAGTTGCTGCCAAAAGAAACAGACGGAGCACAGCATCAGACCTGTCTCGTCAGCTCTCTTCAGCTACCGGTACGACAGTTTCAAGGCAGACCGTGTACAGACGCTTAGGGCGTCTTTGGTCTATATGCTCGTAGGCCTGTCAGATTGTTCCCCTTACCGCAACTCACTGTCGCCGGCGATTAACCTGGGTAGAGAGCATGCATTGTGGACACCTCAACAGTGGTCTTGTGTGATGTTTTCCGACGAGTCCAGGTTTAGTTGCAGTCTGATTCTCGCCGGACTTTCATATGGAAAGCGCCAGGTACCCGTTACCACCAAGAGAACACCATTGAACGACACCGTTACGGTGGTGCAGGATGGCTCGTTTGGGGAGGAATTATTCTTGGTTCCAGAACTGACCTGCATCTTCAGAGTGTAACGATGACAGGCCACATCTATCGGGATGTCATTCTGGAAGATGCACGTTTGTTTCGGGGCGCCAGGTATGCTGAATTTCTGTTTATGGATGACAACGCCCGTCCTCACCGTGCAAACATTGTAGACGAATGACTTCAATTGGAGGATATCACCCGTATGGATTGGCCAGCATACTCACTGGACTTGAATCAATAGAGCATGTGTGGGATATGCTTGGCCGACGAATTACAGCCCGTCAACCTCCTCCCACCTGTCAACCGGAACTTCGGAGGGCATTGCTGATTAATATTCCCCAAGATCAGATTGATAATTTGATACTCAGCATGCCTTGGCGTTGTAGGTATTGCATCGTCCGGGAGACATACTCCATATTAACCATCCTACTAACCATGTCATACTGTTTTTTGTAAATATGTTCTTTTTTGAAATTTGCTCCAGGGAGTAAAAATCGTAATTTTTATTAATTATGTCCAACATATAGCATCTTTTTTGCTCTTTACCTTTTGTTTAATAAATAGACTTTACAAATAAGTCAAATTTGTTTTGCTTCTGTCTCTTTTTTTTTTTTTTTGCCTGAATTTCATTATCCTTAATTTATGGACATGAGTGTAAAATACTTTTTATTCATCCACTCAAGTTCAAATGCATTTTTTTTAACTTGTAAAAATGACACTGGATGTTAATACTGTTTTTCAAATATTAATTCGTTAATTAAATTTAATTAATTCATTTTAGTTTTTTTTTTTTAGATTTAAAAGTGCATGTATCGAATAATAGATGACGCCAGATGTAAGAGGAAAATTTCAACTTTATTTATGAAGGACTTTTCTGCCATATAGTGAAAAAAGTAGGAATCGACTTTAATTTTTTTATTTTTTATATTACTTGTTTTTTGCATAGGGATGCCTTCCTTGACTGTAGATCATGGGCTGTTATTATTTTCTTGCGGTAGTTTGTAATAAAACCACGGCAGTATAAACTGCACCTATTCCACAGAAAACATAATCAAATTGCATAACAAAACCATAATAATATTCATTGTGCATGCGCTGGAAAGTGCCTCACATTCAGTCACTTGAAAAAAAGAAAGAGACATTTTTCATGATCCGAGATGTACACACGCAAAAGCTGAAAATCATTTGATAGGAAACAAAATCAAAAGGATGAATTGCTAGAATTGCATCGGCAGATCAAAGGAGTCACATTTATCTGCACAAAAATACAAAACAAGATGTGAAACGATCCAAAATAAATGAATTAGAATTAAATGAGAATTAAATTCCTTGATGAAACAATCCTTAGGTTTTAAAGCTATCCTAAAGCTATAACTTTATCAAGGAATACGTACTTTCAGGGTATTATAAATTACGTTATTTCTGCTTTTTTTAGCTGACTGGCTATTGATTGGGCTTTTAAGATGACAGAATTAATCATTTGATGTTTAGAATTGGTTTTCATGGATCTTTTGAAACACATATATTTATATGTTAGATAATTTTTTGAAGTTTGGTTGAAGTTTGAAGTTTTCATTGACTTTCTGTCTTTTTGTGTGGTCAAGCCTGAGCATTAGTATACCATTATTTTAACTACTAAAAAGTATACACATTTTTTTTTCATTTATTTAAAACACAATAAAGATATAGCGACTTTATTGATGCAAAAATAAGAGAGATCTCCAGAAAAACAATCTTTATTGTTAACGAAGGAAAAAAGAGGATATTTTTCTAACAGATACTTACCGATAACAATGCATGGCCAAAGTTAACTAAGGGCAGATGGCAAGTACACATCTCCCCAGCATCCACAAAAAGGCCTGCATTGTCTGACAGGCGGACCCAGGTCTAGGACTAAAAGCATCAGTTTTACTCCAGGGTGAGTGACCAGGCCACAAAGGATTGTTTTGATCATAAAAATATATTCCTTCAATGAAGGGCGTGGTATGATTGTAGGAGAAGGAATTGGCTACTAAAATGATATTAACTTTTCTCTAAAGCTTCAGTAATGCCATCGGAAGTAGTTTTATTTGGTGTGGGGAAAGTTTATTGGCTCTCAAATTACACTTCACATTCATTTAAGTTTATCTTTCTAATAATTTGCTGTGACTGATAAAATAGCTACTGTTGAGAGGATTAAATGTGTATTATAAAACAAATGATGACTGATTAAATAAAATTTGCAAATATTTGGTTTTCATAGACTTTCTTGGTCAATAGGCCAAGCATTTCATTCAAGTTATCGAAATAACATATTAGGTTTTCTCAAATACTCAATTATGTTTTTACAGTAGCAGGCAGAGATGGCTATTGTATAAAAATTACTTGATCTCGCACTTATTACTTCTCAGATGCAAAAATCATTCGATGTCTCAAATTGTTTTTCATAAACGTTTTAGACAATAAACTATCTTATTCAAACTATCAACATAACAAACTAGTATCTATTTTATATTATGTTCTATTAAATATTTTGTTTTGTTTTTTAAGTAGTAGGTATATTATTAGTACATAATATTTTACCTTGAACTTGCAACTTCGATTTGCTTCTTAAGAAGACAGACTCATTCGATGCATCAAAATGGTTTTCCTTTGAAGCAGTAAATTATTCCATTCAAGCTATAACACAACATATACACTCAAGAGATGATAGCTTCTTTTGATAGAGTGTGGACGTCCAACACCATGTCGTCTACTGCTGGTTTCACCGCTTCATCCACTTTGCATAAGTACTAACAACTGTAAATCGCGAACAACCCACGAGTGGTGCAGTTTCGAAATACTTGTTCCGAGCCTTCGAGCCATTACAATCTGCCCTCTATCAAAGTCGCTTAGATCCGCAGCCTTTCCACCACACACACAGAAGTAAGTGAAAGAATAATTCTTCAGACTCTCCAGCAGCAGTTAAATACCACTTCCACCTGATCACGTGCCTTCCACGTTATCCAGGCGAGTTCATTGCAAAATGTAGGGGTGATCATAATGTTTTGGCTCTTGAGTGTATTTCCTTTAATTTGTTGTTTTGTTTTTCAAGTAGAAGACCGATGATTATTGCATAAACGTTATTTGACCTTGCATATAGTCATAATGGAATTCACATTTAAATATTTGCATGAGACAGCCGATATTAAAATAATAATAACTAATGTATTTTTAGGTTGATTGATTATTTAATTCTTCAGTTCATTTGTATTTTTAGGAATTTTATAGTGCCGTAGTATGTGTATAAATAGTTGCCATTCATTAATTGATGAATCATGTAAATGTATCAATTGATGTAAAACGTAGTATTTTTTCGAATGTCATTAAACAATATTAAAGTTACTTTAAATGAGTTATTATTTTCTTTAATCGATTTAAAATTGGTATTAAATTTTATTATATTGAATTTTATACTAAATATAACTTTTAAACTTTTTGGAAGTTTAATTTTCTATTGAAAAAAATTGCCTTTGAGCATTACAGGAAATAGGTTTATATATATGTTACACACAAATTATTGTATTATAGGACCTTTCCTTTTTTTGTACAATTTCTTCGAAAAATATTGAATATTGTTGCATAGTTTTTATGTAAATTTTTTATGTTATAAAAACATTTCATTACATGGAAAAGGTTCTAAATGCTTATATATTTTTTTCAAAAATAGCACCAACTTACATTAAATTGCATAAAAAATATATAAAGTGATATTTCTTCAGCACATGAAAATTCACATAAAAGTTTTCCAATAGTTTCAGACTATTTACTTGAACGTATTGTGAAATGGTGCCGAAAGAATATTCTTCCGGCGCTGGGAATCTATTTCTTCCATCGCCATTGTGTTCCCTATATTCGAAAAAGATGATCTTATTCCCCGTAATATTCTTTTTTAAAATATAATCCGGTGGAGTACGAAGCAGCTATTTTGTTTCTGAACTAAATCGAATTTCTTGTCTTGAAAAAGAAAATTAAGCTGGAACGGTTCGTTCTAAAATGTAGTTTGTGGAATTCGAATACCTCAATAATTTCCGTTCAAAAATGTCTTCCAAAGAAAAGAACTTTATTTCTTTTGTTCAAAAAGTTGTTTGTACCAAAATTGCAAAATATAAATATATTTTTTTTTTTTTTTGAAGAAAAGAAAGCTTAAAAAGAAATGAAATGTCATTTGCCAATGAAAATGTTATTTAAACATAACGATTTGTTTTTGAACAATAAAAGGAATAATATTCCTTTTCATAAAGCATTTTTTTTTAAATCACATCACTAATTTTAATTTCATAAAGCATTTTTTTAAGTTTCATATCATTTATTTATACAAATAATAAAAACTGTCATCATCATCATAACTGGTTCGACAGTCCGTTGAGGACCTTGACCTTCTTTAAAAGATCCAGCCAAGCTGTTCTCCTCTCGGCCGTGGACCTCCAGTTTTTGATCTTAATAACATTAAAATCATAGTCTAAACCAGGGGTCTCCAAACTTTCCAGTCTTAGGGCCATAGTGTTTACTCCAGTAAGTACCCAGGGCCAAAACCGTTTTAATTTTCTGCCATTATCTATAATTTCTAGACCAGTCACCGAGTACGTGCTCTGAGCGAACATAAGCTTGCTAACTACAAACTATTGTCAGTGAAAAATCACAATTACATAAATATCATTAGTATTTTTTTGCAAGTGGATACCCCGCGGTTTCATTCGCGTTCATTTAGCTTTTCCGTTCCTGAGGGATTTTCTGGATAAAAATCATATGTTTGATTCAGGATATATACATTCCAAACAGCGATATACATACATATGCGATACTCTTTACCCCAACTTAGCTATCGAGGGATGCTCACTAGTGTATAATGTCAGTGGGATTCATTTCAATTATGTGTTAGTTGTTATGCTTAAGTTAAATTTTCTGCGTATTATGCTTGTCATTAAACTTTACCCAGCAAGTCAATAAAACCGAGTTATTATCATTCTGGTTTTTTTTATCCAACTTATTACTGCACCAATAAGCTATTCGCTGTCGCGGGCCGGATGGATGACACTGGCGGGCCGTAGTTTGGAGACCCCCGGTCTAAACAGTCGACCCATCTCTTTTTCGGTCTTCCCTTGGTCGTTGAATAAAAACTCTACAATAGTAAAAAAAAAAAAAAGAAATCATTTTGCGGCAAGGAATAATTAAATAATCATTTAATATCTTATATTTTACTTATAACTTCATTAGGAGCAGAATTATTACATCGAATTAGTGGATAACAGATTGAATTTTCAAACTAAGGGAGCTTGATTCGAAACCCGACAAGTGATAACAAAAGAAAAACTTCTGGGTCTATTACACTAACTCTCCAGAAAGGCTTGTGTTCCTCAATAGAGTGCACGTGTCTATTACAGCCAGGGTTTTCAAAGTGTGTGTAGTGGCACCCCGGGGTGCCACATAGAAAGATACAATGTGCCGCGAGGGACCCGTAATCTCGTAATATGACAGTTTGTTGGTTGATAAGCAAACGAAAAAGGTGTCAAGGTCAGCCATCAAAAAACACCGTTTGTCACAACCTGCACGATACCATTGGGTTTATAAACATTTTGGCTGATTGGCGATGAAAGTTGATGATTGGCGATAAAAGTTGTTATTGAAGATGAAAATCAAATCAACAACAGAAATTCTGATGCCCTGGAGTCTTTGCCATTTCTTTATAAAATATTTTTTTTATGCTATTATCACTTATAATCTTTACATATAATTTTAAAGTTTTGTAGGGTTTAAACTTTGTAAAACTTCGTAAGGGTTCAGAGTATATATATATATATATATATTATGATGTATATATATAAATACTTTTTTTTCTTTCTAATGCAGCTGGCAAACACTTGACAGCTTGGTCTTGGATGCCTTAAGGCAAGCTCTGCACAGACGTTACTCACTTTACATGACCCAGGACATGATCGTGGCTTATCTTCAAGTTACATGACATGCAACTTGAAGATAAGCCACACGGACGTGAAATAACAATGCTTCCGTAACGCTCTACGATCCTATTAGACTGGGACCTACGTTTTAAAGTGAATTCGAAACCAATACAAGCATCCATGGCACTACCGGGACTCGAACCCGAAACCTATGGTTATATCTATATATATGGCTAGAATGGTGTGAGAAAACTTTTATTCTTTTAAAAGTGCGACAACTTTGATAAATTATGTACCAGGTTTGGTCGAATTGTATAATTACCGGAAATCTCATTGAGTTAAGGATTTTTACACGCAATTGCAATCTCATATTTCAACAATTGAAGAAAAAAAAAATATCCTCCTTATCACAGAGCTCTATAGTATTTCACATGAGGAAATAATTTTAAATTACAATGTATGCAGAACTAAATTAATCATTCAATTAAATCATTTCGGAAAAATACTAATAAAACTATACAGGGTGATTCAACGGACGTGAAACACACTTTGAAGTGTGGTACAACTTAAAAAAAAAAAAAAATATATATATTTTTAATGTAGGAAAATATGTCCGAAATGGCGGGTTGATGCAAAAACATAAGAAAGGGAGACATGAAAAGAAACCATTGTTTATTTATACATCATGGTAAAATGCTTCTTTGATTCGATGTTTACAATAAATGCTCAAAATTTCGATCACCACAGTAATACATGTTTGATAGCGTCTATTGAGAGATCGGGGAACAGTTCCAAAGACGCCAAGATCTTAGCAGCTGTAATGGATAATCGAGAAATGAGGTCTCAGCAGAGTCAACTGGAATGTCATAAATGAAAACCCAGTTGCAAACACAGAGTAAAATTAAATAGGAGACGCATCGGGATTGCCATTGAGAAAACTTGAAACTCGTCAGGTGACCGGTATAAAGGTTCGTTCCCACCGAAGCGTGAAGCGCTCAAGATTCATGCGGCAGGCAAGAAAATTTTTCGACCCCTTCACAGTGAAACGTCAGAAATAGCACTACGCCTAGGAAATTCTGCTTCGTGTTGAAGGTGGGTCAACTCGTAGCGGTGCATTTCAAACCGGTTTCAGGCCAAAGTAGTGAGGCTAGTGATTGGTCAACGTTTCACGCTTAAATGCTCACACCTCGGTGGGAACGAGCCTTTAGACAGTGCACGGTGCTTGGCTGTTGTGAGTAATTTGTTTGAAAGTGTATTCGTTTCTTATCGCGTCCTTTCAGACCCTACACTCCTATGCAAAAAAAAAAAAAAAAAAAAAAACTTAGTAAGCTGGCCACCCCTGAAAAAGTATGCCCCATTAAAGTTGAATCCCTTATATATTTAAAAGCTATCTCTGCATAAAAGCATATTTTGTTCTGAACAAGAAAGCAAATTTTAAGTTATAAATCAAAAGTTAAGGGAACTCCTTTTCCTTGTCCTCAGGCGTGTCATTAAAAAGGAGGCAAAACCGTACATCTATGAATGTTTAAATGTCCTTAAGTTTATTTTGAAATCATCATCTAAATCACTATATGAATTCTAATTTTGAATGAAATTGGAAGAGTTTTATTTAAAAGTTATTTTTGATTTGGAAAGTGGAACGAATTAGTTGAAATGATATTATCCTGTAATATTTTTTAACGCATTTGTCTGAGATTCATCTATTTGGAAGAAATACATTTTGTAAATTACATATTTTTGTTATGTTGCTTTCGCCAAAAGCATTTGTTAGAATAAATATACCTTTTAAGGCTGAGCTGCGTTATATTTTAATATCACAGGACAAGTTGCATTATTATATGAAAAATTTAAAAAAATGTCATATATTAATACAATGTGAATTTTTTAAAACAAAGACTCCAGTCAGTATGAATGAAATTAAATTTTATTTTAATACTTTTTGTAATTGAATACTAGCAGATATGAATTGTTCAGGACCAACTTAAATATTACATAAAAGGGTCATACAATATTTATATGACATATTAAAAATGTCATATAATAATACAAACATATTTATTACTAACATTTTTGAGATCTGATGGCCGAGTGACTAACTATTTGGCGCTCTGAGCCATAGGCCTCGGCTTCGAGGCCCGAGGTGCCATGAAAGTCTGTAATGATTCGGGACGCACTTTGAAATTGTAAGTTCCTGGTTCAATTAGCCCCCTGGAAGTACAAATGACCGTAGAGCTATAAACAGGGTGTTGGAAATAGGGCTAACAACCCTATTCCATATAAAAAAATCTTGATGTTTGAAATCTCAGTCCGAAAAAAAATCGGACAGATTGGTCTTTCGGTCATGGATTCTAGTGTCAAGATGGGCCAGACTAGTGGAAGCTGAGTGAGACAGCCTTGGCCTATAACTGTCTGTAGAGCTTGAGAAGAAGAAATGCTATTAATGATTTTACATGCTGTGAATTAAATAAAACTGTTCTGACGAGAACGAAGTTTGTAATGGACAGTTCAATTCAATTTTGTTAGTACTCAGCTAAAAAAATTTCACATATTTAAATTAATTTTCATTTCCTTAAAAATGGAATCTTATTTTATTAAAAAAAAAACACTAGCTCAAATTTTACTTAAAGATATTACCAAGGTCATTTACAACAAATTAAAACTTGAGGCACATAATAAAAACTGTTGAGTTATGTTCCGGTTTAGTTCCGGTAATAAGACGTTTTAGACACGGACAATTAATTTTCTTTATAACAAACCTATTAAAGTCAATACTAGATCCAGTTAAATTCAAAACTGTGACAAATGTTACGTTTTCTTCAGCTTCCGGGCAATTAATTTCACTGAAGGTTTCTCAAAAGTTATTCCATTCTTTTATTAATGCGCTTTTCCTTTGTCATTGAAGAATGGCAGACGCTGAATGTCGGCAAATATTTCCTTGTTCTTGGAATCATCTCATGCGAATGTAATGTGTAAATTAATGATGTCGTTCAACTGAGATTGAATGTCTCTTTTATAGAATCCAATTTGGGTCATCCTTCCAATGCTTGTGTCTTCTTCTTTTTATGATATTCCGCATTCCACTAAGCGAGTTTTATTGTCTATTAAAAGCTGGGCGAACAAATCGTTTGCTGGTTCTTTCAGCTTTTTTGTTCTTCATCAAGTAAAATTGTTCCGTTGGGTGTTCTTAAGAATTAAGAGGGGATATGGGAATCTTATTTAAGATTACCAAAGCAAAAGATTGTTTCAGTTACCTACGTCTTCTTTGGAATATTCGTGCGCCAGAATAATTCATTCGTTCTTAAAAATGCAAGAGATGAGATTTATTCTGAAAGAATGGAATGGGGAGCTTATGCTTGTTACTAGATTAAAGCCTATATATGTTTCGTTGAACTTCGTAACTGGTGTTATGTAATAGCTATAAGCTCTGAGGAAAGAACAGAAATATAAATGATTCGTTTAAAAGACACATGTAACTTTATTTAAAATTTATAGCGTAACGTAAATTTTAAATAGGAAATTGCTGCATAAATATTTGAAACTAATTCTTGGAAAAAAGTAGAATTTTCAGAAGGTTTCAGGTTAATTGGGGTAACTGACTTCTCTCGCAATATCGTACGTTGACTTATGAATAAAGAAGCATATAAAACTTAAGGAGCCACATTTTGATCTCCACTTAAACTGTTTCAGTATATTGATGATTATATCTCAAATTTTTAACAGCATCGAAGTTTCGTTTATTCACATAATGTAGTATATAGAATTATTCGAAAGGTTTTTAGGTATTTTAGACATAAAAAATGATTTATTGTCACTGTTTAAAACAAAAGAATCCACGAAATAAATATTTATTCAATATTTTTACACTATATTTTATCATGTAATATTTATGAAATAATTTTTTTATCTGAGTGTTTGCTAAATATAGCATTTAATAGGAAATACGAAAAATAAAGTGAGTTATACATTTAAAATAATGGATATATTGAATAATACCTCAATGCAATTAAAAATTTAATCATCATTCTGGCCATATTCCACCAATGCAGCTAATCAACTGTTCTCTGGTTAGCTAATTTGAAAAGTAGAAGTAGATGAAAGATAAGCACTGCAAAGTCAATAAAATAGGAGGATTTTTGTTCTAGGAAATTAGCTAACTATTAGTACTACTATTATTTACTTAGTATTCCTCATCCTCAATTAATAACTCACACATAACAGGGTTTTATTAAAGTGGAGTGAGTGAGGTTGGGATCTTTCTTTTTCAGATTTAATTAGCAAGACCATAGTTTTATACGAATAGTGAATTTGATAATTTCTTTTTTACTTTGTGAACTGAGAAGGTGGATTAGTAGTAGTCTTTTGGCAAAATAAAAACTGCTATCAGGTTTCTGTAATTCGGTATCACTCATTGCTGAGCTAATAGAACCACTCTATTCAACTGTTCTCCAAAATTATCACAATTTAAACTGATTAAGAGAAAGGGTTATTCGTATTGCTAAAATGAAGATACCCACAAAATAGCGAAACAAATACTTGCCATATTATCAGGCATAGTCCCTGAGTACAATTTTTTGATATCCATATTATATTATCCATATTCCATATTAGATGCCTATGAAGTCGTCAAATACCCACCAGAATTTGGGAACTCACTTGCTTCAGTTGAATTTCAACCACAGCTTCTTTTTACTTAAAGTTGGGTCGTCAATAATTTTATTAAGGAACCTTGATTCGTCAAAACTTTTCAATGCCACAAGGCTGTGTGTAAAGAAAATTCTGACAAAGTGATTAAAGTGACAGTTTTAGCAAAAAAAGAGAGAAAGTGAAACAGAAAACTGTTTCACTTTCCTTTTTTCCCGTGAAACCACTCATTCCTGCGGATCTCACTTTTAACTTTAATAAGAAGTCGCAATTTTAAGTGAGACTTAACAAGTGAGACTTTAAGTGAGACTACAATCAACAAGTCACAAAGACAGTCTGTTAAGTAGTGTGGAACAGATTTCAAATCCCCATTTTTGTCTAATGAACTGTTTTATTCAATAGATTAAACTGGGTTACTCATTATTTAGAATGAATCATTTAAACCCTGTAGAAAGGCTCTTTCTGGCAAAGCCACAAGGACAAAGTGGAAGAGGAGACCCAAGTTGCGATGGATAGACGCAATTGAAAAATATTTTTCTGTACTAAAGGTTAAGAATTGGAGGATCCCTTGTCACCCAGAGGAATGCATGGAAATATCTTCAAAGGAAAGCTTTGGTTCACTCTGTGCTGTCGTGCTATTGAGGATGAACAGTTTTATGTTGCTTGCTGGAGGGAGGGTTCATCCGATAATTTATCTATTCTTGCATCTTTGGATGAAACAAGAAGTTTTTTTAATCATGTTATAAGTTAAATAAATGTTATAATTAATTTGAAAAATATTTTATTTTATAATTTACACATTGGTCACATATTTTTAAAAACCTATCAATGAAATTACTTCAATTCTACACTGTACTCATTCTTCTGTTATTCGTTCTTCTGTCTAACAAAATATATAAAAAAAAAAAATTAAAGTCAATTCCTACTTTTTTTCACTATATTGCAGAAAAAGTCTTTTACAAATAAAGTTGAAATTTTCCTCTTACATCTGGCGCCATCTATTGGTAGATACATGCAACTTAAATCTAAAAAAGTTAAATGAATTAATTAAATTTATTTAATGAATTCATATTTGAAAAAATGCATTAACATCAAATGCCATCCGCTACAAGTACAAAAAAAAAAATGTATTTGAACTTGTGTGGATGAATACAAAAAGTATTTTATGAACGATTGAAAATTTGAACAAGATATATATAGGGAGAGTGTGAGCTAATAGGAATTGAAAAAATAAAAACCATGGAAAAGCAGGATAAATAGTTGGTAATAAGTATGACGTAATAAGCCAAATAATCTTTTGACATTATCTGAAAGCCAATTTCATCATTTCTTCCAGCTTGTGCATTGAAAGGTCCCGTTTCGTGGCTTGGTAAATATTACTTATTTATTACTGGTTTTAATCTGCTTTATTTATATACATATTAATTTTTTTAAATTTGTACGATGAAGCTTTAGTGGGCGATAACCACCCCTAGTGGGTAAGGGAACCTTCAAGGGGCGATAGCCTTCGGGTGCATTTGGGAAGCATTTAATAAAAATTGAGTAGGAGTGAGATAGGAGGACATAAAGAGGGAAAAGAAAGTAATAATGATTGCAATTCCTCCGTCATATTTAATGAAATGTGGATTTTGCGTGGACGTGAAGATGTTAAAAATGTAAATGACAAATCGAGATGATTTAAGAATATGAAAAAAGAGAGACAAAAGATTGATTTATTTATAGCAATGTGCCAGTTTTATTCTTGACGTCAGTGTAATCTTTCGTTTTATTCGCAATTTTTATTTTCGTATATATCCTACGTCATAATTTTTTTTTGTGTAAATTAAAGAGTTACTAGAGTGGATTTTAATAAATTTTTATAAATTCAAGCTTGACATGTCTTTTTTAAAACATTTTTACTTACTATGTTTTGAGATAAAGATATATTTGTACGTAAACAAATTTTTACTATATTTTACTTTGTGTTTTCTTAAAGAAGGTAGATTTATAGGGGAGTTGTGAAGTGTCGATATGTTGCGGGAAACTACTCCCTCAGAAGTATATTAAATTCATTATCATCATCGTCATCATCAGTAGCGCAACAGCCCTTGGTGGGGGCCAAGACCGTCTGCCTGCTGACGGATTTCTAGAGGACTTCTGGAGTCTTTTTTTTTTTACGGAGTAGGGCTGTCAGCCCAACGCTCATATTAGACCGAGACCTACTGTTTAAAGTGGATTTCGAACCACCCCGAAACCTGTGGCACCAGAGCTCTAGTCACTCGATTATCAGTCCCCTGGTATATTAAATTGAATTTATGAAATAATTTTATTTAACAGTCTTTATTATAATTTTTTTCAAACGAAAACTGGCAAAAATAAAATACGTTATTTATCGTTAAAATTTTGTTATTATTATTTATTATTTAGAAACTCCGGAGTGCAATATTTAATATACCTGATTATTCGAGCCCTTTTATTTACTCAACAAAGACTACAACACACTTTTTAGCTCTTTTCTTTCAACGTAATTCGGATTTGTTTTTACCTTCAATACAATCGAATAAAGTTCGAAATCCTCTATTATCATAAAAATAAATCCAAGATCAACGTCTCCCAGACTCACTCGACTAAAAGGACAGCTGACCAAGTTAATGGACACAAATAACCTTTTCCAATATCTTCCACCTTTTTTGTCTTTTTGCAACATAATATTTACTTTGTGCCCTCTCGAAAACCGATCCCTAATTTCTTGGCGCCAAAACAAAAACATGGCGATAGGTGGTGATAGATTTTCTGCGAGTCGTAAATCACGAGACGGATGACTCGCTAGCAATGTCCCCTGGTGATTGTGTTCACCCACAACGAATGCGAAATCTGGGTCAAGAACGACAAAAATCCCGATCGTCTCGTATGTCTCCGTCGGGATTCTTTGTCCACTATTGCTTTTCATTAGTTTGCTTGTCGCTGCAAGGGTTTGATCTTTATGAAAATGATTCCCAGGTTATACGACCGGAGAGGAGAAGATTTCAGGAAAAATATGCTATTCCCCATCAACATGCTGTTCATAAATAGATCGTATTTCAAGGAAATCGGGAAAAATTGGGAGACTCTAATGACTGGGGTGATAAAAATTGATGTAAATAGTTTCCGGTTGGTACTGAGGAAGGAAAATAGGCTTTTGATAAGGTGGAACTTTTTTTTTTTTTGAAAAGTTTATGACACATTTGTTTAATAGATAAGCATGATCTTGATTATATGACCGCAGGTTTCTCGGAAAATATGGTATGCACTGTTTTGATACCTTATTAACATACTGCTGAAATTTAGGTCTTATTTTGGGAGGCTTCTGGAAAAAATAAAACAGTTTAATAACAAGGATGATAATATAAGAGTTTTGTTTGTGTTTGGAAAGAAAAGCAACTTAGGATATGTTGTTGATATAAATTATGTTTTATGGATGGATTAAGAAGCATTAAAATTGAGGCACCATTCTATAGTATGGTTAATTTTAATGTTATTTCACTATTAACAAGAACCAATTGTTTAAAAGTTAAAAAAAAATTAATGAAATAGATTATGTGAATGCATGTTTCTGGGAAAATATGTCATTGTAAATGGCTCTAAGACTTATGTAAAGAAGTTGTCTTTATTCAGCTTAAATTTAGAATATTTTCAGAGGATTCTGAAGAATCAGAACAGTTTCAAAAGGTGGGTAAAAGTAGGTAGATATTGTTCATTTTGATAATTAAAAATAGTTTGAAATGTACTGTTAATATAGAATATGTTTTATGGATGGGTTATTATAGAAAATGAATGCGTTAATAAAAAGTGTTCGATTAAAATATATTATGTTAAAGGATTCTAAGATTTGGGTGAAGAAGTGTTTTGATCACGACTTACTAAAATTAAATTGATTTTCTTAAACTTCCTCATCAATATTCAGCTTTATTTTTTGAAGATCCTAGAGAATCAGCACAGTTTCAAAACGCTTGTGATAGTACGAAGATTTTGCACGTTTTTTAGATAAAAGTTTTAAATATATTGTTAATTGCATGTTTGTTTGGAATAATATGGAATATATATGGATGGATTAACATAGAATATATTTTATGAATGGGTTAATACAGAATATATTATATAAATGGGTTAATATAGAAAATAAATAGGTTAAAAAAAGATATTCCAATAAAATATGTTATGTTAAATGACTCGAAGACTTACGTAAAGAAAGTGTTTTGTTCCCATATTACTACTAAATGAAAATAGATTACTTTTTTGAACTTCCTCATCAATATTCAACTTCAGTTTGACAGGAATCTGAACATGAGTGACAGTTGGAGATCTGTTCACTTTTGAGATTAAAAACAAAATGCTGATAATATAGAATATATTTTACTTATCATATATATTTTATTGATGAGCTAAAATAGAAAATGAAGCGTTAACAAATAATATGTGATATAGATGGGCTAATAATGAATATATTTTATGGATTGATTAAATTTGAGACACAATTTGACCATGGGACTAAATTGAACTTATGTCCTTATAATCAAGAATCAATGGTTTAAATGTAAAAATTATGCTCTGGATAATATAGCCCCGGGTTTTCAGGATAATAAATTAAGTTAAATGAACCTGAGACTTACAAGAAGAAATATTTTTATCCCAACTTCCTAAAATAAAGAGAAACTTTTTACAATTATAATCTTAAATTTTATTAGTACTGGTCCTATCAGGAAAGCACATAAATTGTTACTTATAATGCTTTGAGAAGTTTCTAGAAGTGATAACAAAGGAAAGTAAAAAAAAAATAATCAGACTGATATCTTTATTCTCTACATGTATACTTACCGGATAAATTATTTGTTTAGTAATCAAAATAATTCTATTCAGTACATTGAGTTCTTTATTTTAACTAGTTGTTGAGTTTATGGGCAATTTTTTATTTCTATAGTAAAGTTCAGCATTTTGATACTTCATTGACAGTGTTGAATCTTCTCTTCCGAATAGTTTGTTTAGATAGTAAAACAAAGCATCCAGAAAGTAAACAAAGTAAAGTTTTCATTAAAACACTTTGCAATGCATACTTAATCAATTCTTTAAAAATATTTTTAAAATATCACTTTAGTTTCACAAACCCATTATTTCACTGTGTACCAGTTGTTTACAAATTTTATTAAAGCTTGATTCATAATGGTGCAAAGTGCAAAGTTCAAGGAAGTAAAATAATTTTTTTTTTTTTTTTACAAAAGGATTGTTTGAAAACCAGAAGGATTGTTTTTAAGTAAACAAATTCGTTATTATTTTGAAACGTGCTTTTTTTTTTTTTGCCGTAATTATGTAAATATTGATGGAGCTGTAATTTTATTTTTATAAAAATTATGAAAAGAAAACATTTTGTGGAAAATTAGATAAATTTTTTTTTAAAGGAGGTATAAAAAGTGTTTAGAACAACTTTGGGAATCGGATTTATGTTTTTATTAATAGGATTCAACAAATTCACAATGGAAAAAAAAACCTTTGCTATATTTCTTATTAAAAACAGATGTAATCTCAATCCCCAAATAAAATTCAAAAATATTTCTTATAAGAAAAAAATTTACTATTACTATTTTTACTAAATTTTTAACAAAAAAAGTTTTGCATTCTGCTCAAATAGAATAATCCGTTGAAATGTTACCCCGAAACGAAAATAAAATTAATATCATTGTCAATACCAATGGCGCAACAGCACATGATGGGTCAAGGCCGCCTGCCTACTGGCAGATTTCGTGACGGGAGATGCTATCTTTTTACGGGGTACGGTTGTCAGCCCTACGCCAAATGATCCTATTAGACCGGGACCTAAGGTTTAAAGTGGATAACGAACCACTGCCAACTTCCATGGCACCGCCGGAACTCGAATCTGTGCACCGATCGCCAGAGCGCTAGTCACTCGGCCATCAAGGTCCCTAATTAAAAAGTTACCAACGATTTATTTCTTAAATTTAGTGTTAGAGATGGTTCTTAATTATGAGTTCCAGATGGAATAATGATGCATAATGATGACACATACTTCATCCCAAGACGACATTTTCATACCTGATAGCAAAATGGACACAACATTTATTTGTTGTGTTAAAGGAAATATATTTTAAAAATAATAATAAAAAAAAATGTTACACGCTTATGCAATTAATTTGACGTAAAAACAAAATATTGAAAAAGTAGTAAATATAAAGTAGTATTCATTTTCCTGATGAAATTCATTTTAGTTTTTATTTTAGTTCTGGAGGGCCTGAATGGTCGAGTGGCTAGCGTTCTGGCGCTCGGTATCACAGGATTCGGGTTCGAGTCCCGGCGGTGCCATGGTTGTTTGTAGTGATTCGGAATCCACTTTAAAAAGTAGGTCACGGTCTAATAGGATCGTAGAGCGTTGCGGGGCATTACTCCGCGTCCGTGGCTTATCTTCAAGTGACACGCCCCCCCCTGGGTAATACAAAGTGAGTACGTCTGTGCAGCACTTGCCTTAAGGCATCTAAGACCAAGTTGTCTGTGTTTGCCAGCTGCATTAGAAAGAAAAAAAAAAAATTTAATTCTGGATCTTCTTTAGTGACGCAACTATCAAGGACCTCTCTGCCTACTTGCAGATTCCGAAACATGAAATGTTTTTCTTTTTTACGGAGTAGTGCATATTAGACTGGGAGCTAAGGTTTAAAGTGGATTCCGGACCACTACAAACATTCATGGCCCCGCCGAGACTCGAACCTGAAACTGTAGCAACGAACGCCAGAGCGTTAGTCACTCGGCCATCAAGCCCCAAAATTAATATCACCTTATGAAAATAAATCAATTTTTTTTTTTTCTTATATTTAACATAAAAATGTTTACAAGGAAAGGCGTATGTGAAAATAAATTTTTAGTAGAAAAGAGTGCATGAGAAATATTTTTAATTAAACCAAACTTGAGACGATCACATAACTTTTGAATTTGGATTTTTTCATACTTGTAAGGAAAAAAAAGGGAAATATCTTTAAAAGTATCTGAATGTAAAATGTTAAACTATAAAAATTAAACTATTATTAATTAAAAACTTAAATTTCTTAAATACATAAGCTTGAATGATGTTGCTTAAAGCATAGCTGAATATTTCGCAAGGTTTGTGGTTGTTACCCCAAACAAAAATACTTGATGCTTGAAAAAAACTCCAAAGCAAGTTTTACGAATTTTGTGATCATTCAAATTAAGAATTAAAAAAATATGTAATTACATATTTATTTCAAAACTTTTCTATAAAGGAATTATGCATTTATAACAGTCTGATAATTTCTAATAGTCTAACGTATATCATTGAATTAATTACTAAAATTGTTTAACTGAATATCTGAAAAGTATTTAGGAATTTCTCATTAGTTGGAATCTATCTGATTATTAAAACTACATTAAGTACCGAACTTTTTTTGTCTTCTGGATGCTTGTAATATTAATATTGTATTTTATTGTCTTGGCATGAAAGTACTTTAGGTTTTTTAGTGTGAAGTAAATTGAAAATCGAAGCTTGCTAAACCGAAAATCGAATCTTGCTATACCAGTATTTAGATGATTTATAGAGAATTAAATTTTATTCATGATTTATAGAGAATTAAATTTTATTCAACGTTTATCACTCTACATCTGCAAGATGAGAAAAAAAAAAAATTAGTAACTTTTTGGAGATTTTCCTATGGTATTTTACCATTTGTTTTGTAACAAGTGTGACTCGAAGTTACAGCTAGCGAAAATTAAATTCACCTCTGACTGAGTATACATTCAAAAATGTATAAAATGTACAAAGTGATTCAACGGTCATGGGAAAAACTTTGAGTGAGGTGGGTAGATACAACTTATTAAGGCATATACTTTTGTACAGGAACATATGGTCGGAAGTGAGGCATTGAGTCACGAAAGGGGGAGGCATTAAGACAAAAAATGAGACATGAAGATAAAAACATTGTTCATTTATATCACCATTGTAAATTGCTTTTTTGATCCAATGTTCATGATAAAAGCTCAGTTCGCCAACAGTAACACATGCTTGGTAGCGTTGAAGGAATGATTGGCGAACAGTTCCAAAGATGCCAGGTATTTAAAAGCCGGAATGGATAGTCGAGCAACGAGGTCCTCATTTGAGTCAACTTTAATCTCGTAAATGAAAACACTATTGCAAACAAAGTGAGAATAAAATAAAGTGCACGTTAGTGTTGTCAGAGAGAAGACTTGAAACTCATCACTTGACGAGAATTAGTTGAGACATTGTAGCTGGTTGTTGAAAAACATTTGTTTGAAAGTATGTTCGTTCTTCAACATGTCGCTACTGATCATACATTCCTATAAAAAATAAATACATGTTTTAGTAAACTGTACCAGCCGCCAAAGATTGTTCCGTGACAGTTGAATCAC
This sequence comes from Caerostris extrusa, assembly GCA_021605095.1. Classification (NCBI taxonomy): domain Eukaryota; kingdom Metazoa; phylum Arthropoda; class Arachnida; order Araneae; family Araneidae; genus Caerostris; species Caerostris extrusa. The sequence continues at coordinate 49,929 of BPLR01005603.1, read as the reverse complement.
CCTGTAGACTAAACAACGAACTTTATTTTTTTTCTGCTGGATTATTGATGTACGACAGAGTGTGGATAAATGAACCACCCTTATTTTCTTTACAGTAGGTTGATTCCTTTATTTCTAAAGTTGGAAACATATTAACATATAATATTTGTGCATGTGAAAACGAAATCATCTGTCTTGATACCATTTTGAAAGTGCGCTGATCAATATTTGTTTTTTTATCTTTATGAAGTAAGTATTCAAAATTGTGTTTTTATACATATTTTTCTAATTAAAAGTTTTGTTTTAAGTTGCAACAGTATAACTAGATTTGAACGCTTATAGTTTGTTACATTTTGAATCAAAAATTGTTTAAAAAGTCGTATGCTTTATTTAGTAAAAGCCTATAAAACAATGGTGATGGTGGGGATACTTGTGATACCGTATTTGCGGATACATGAGCCATGACTTAACTATCCCATCTAGATCGATCCGTACTTGTCCGACTTTTAATCTAACTAGAGAATTAAATGCATTAAGGGATTATTCGAGTATCTTTTACAAAGCTTGCTGTGTTAATAGGATGCTTGAAGATTGTACCTAAGAACAGAAAAACGGTGTATTTTCTAGTAAGCCTTCAAAAATAACTAAATAAAAAAATATTTCAATTTCCCTAATACTTGCTTTAAATGATGTATGAAATCCATTTCTTGTGTGATTGATTTAATATAATTAAAAATAAAATAAAATATGAATTATATAATTAATAATTATGAGTTATTTTACACTTATTTATTTTTGAATTTAATTATGAATTTAACTGCGATACAAATTACACACATATCTTTTTTATTGCAGTGTTATGATTTTTTTGTTGTATGTACATCGGTAAGTCTCGTGTTACATTTTTATATGCTGCGTTGAGAGAAGAATCTTTAGAATAATTGCTCGCGCTTGCTTGTCTTGGGAAAGAAAACAATTCCCCCTGAACTGCCTGATTACTGACAAGGCACATTTATACAGTTTTTAGCCATCGCCAATAGAAATATCGATTGCAACAACTCTCTACACGTTGGCTGCACACATTTACTCTACTTCTAGTATGACTTTCAATGAGAGACAGCTTCACAATCGCCATTATTTTTTTTTTGTTGTTCCTGTTGAGGCAGTGACGCCAACGGAAGTCACCAGCAGGTTCGGAGTCCTCCCGCAAGATAGCTAAGAGTTTCCATCCAGTTTCCTCGTTTCTGAAAGCAGTGACTGCATAGAACGTCACTAGTGGACTTTAACCTGATCCCTCCGACACATGGCCTACGAGTTAGTTGTAGTTTTTATTGAATATAGAAATAGGTTGCAATGACCTATTATATAAGTCGCCCATTAAGTTTGATTGTAAATACCACTTGTAAGCAGGCGCGCACCCAGGGTGGCTGACGACCTTGAACCCTCACCCCTCAAAGCCCACAAGTGAAATGCTTGCACGTGTTGAAACTTATAGCTATTTACCACTTAGCACCATTTTTTTTTTTTTTTATTAAATATATAGTATATCAATGCATGAGTGTTTTTCTTATTCTTCAATGGCGCAGCAGCCGCGTGGTGGGCCAAGGTCGTCTGCCTACTAGCAGATTATGAAACATGAGATGTTTTCTTTTGATGGGGTAGGGTTTTCACCCCTACGTCCAACGCTCTACGATCCTTTTTAGACCGGGACCTACGGTTTAAAGTGGATACTGAACTACTGCATACATGGTACCACTGGGACTCGAAATCTGTGACACCGAGCGCCAAAGCGGTTCTTCTTATCAGTATGAATTTTTATCACTTTGGCTTGAATTTGTGGATTGAGACGTCCATTTTCCATGTTTCGTTGTATTAAATATTCATCGGAATAGTGAATTTGACATAAACCGTGTAATAAGTGAGCTGGCAAAAGATATTAGAAGATTTAATTTTAATTAAATTATTTATTTATGTAATTTTTTAGAAATTAAATTTTTAGTTTTGCGCAATATTTTTTAGATTTAATGTTCTTTCTTGTGTATTGGAACCAAATGAGTGGAATGAAAAAATTATTAATACAATAATTAATGAAATTGGAATTACGACTTCAGATACCTCTTCTGTTACTCCTAATTTAGTATGATCTATTGAACTTTCACAAATGCAACTCTTTATTTTTGTTAAGCAGCCCCCTCCCCAACCAGACAAAATCCTAAGTGAGTGTCTGCCTATGAGTATATACATTTAAATGAAGTGCCAACACACTACGCGTCTAAGAGCAATTTTTGTTTATTTTAGAAATAAATTAGATATTTGAATTCTTTGATCGTTGAAAATTTAAATAGATATACGGAAAAGGATAACAGAATTTTCTGATTGAACAGGTGATTTAAAAATCAACTTCTCATTTTCCTAATGTATGTTTACTAATGTATGTAATTCCTTACACAGAAAATTAATTAGTCTTTTCTAAGCATATTTAAAACAGTTCACATTTTATCTTAAGTTACATATAAAATTAAATTTAAGTAAAATTTCTCAACTAGAAAATAGATAATTCCGTCATTTATTTTAATTTCTGTGTAAAAAGTATTGCTATGAAGTTTGCTGATATTTATCATTTGAATTCAGTATTAACTTTTTTTTAATGTTTAATCTTTTAATTGTCACCTTATAGGGGTTATCAACTCAATTTTTATCACATTAATTGTAATTATTCCTAGATATAAAGAAAATTAGACTTAGAATTTAATGGTTACAGAAGGAAAATTCTTTTGCTTTTTTTTTGATACGATTTTTTTTTTCAAAGTAATAGTAGTAAATGAATAAATCAATATAGAAGTATGGTTAGAATAATATTTCACATTAGAAACACGTAAATGGCAATCTAATATACATAAAAAAAATTATGACCCAGTTCTAATGTGCACAGATGGGATATAGGAGGACTCCAATTCGAATCCGCTCGATTGTAATCAGTGATTTCAGATGGGAGGATGTGAAAGAAACTCGATGACGATTGTGACAACCAGTATATAATGTCGTTCCGTTCTTTCTGTTTTTTTAGTAGTCTGAATATGAAGCACTTCAAGGTTCTGGCATAGCAAATATTGTTATGGTTTTGTTTTACAATTGTTTCTATGAACTACGTGATAATTTACGTACAGCGAATACTGTTAGGCAAAATGGCCGTGTTTCTAGGGTATTCTTTTTTTAAATCTCTCTTTATATATTTTTTTTTATTGATCTATTATGTTCTTTAAGAAAAATTTTCTTAAATCAATCACAAAAAATTATTATGTGTTGTTGTTGTGTCTAATTCTTAGTGTCCGACAAGGCGGGTTGCACACACCATGAATAGTCTATTCATGGATGGTTGGAGGGAAAGGAGAGCTTCTGTTGTGATGGAGCACCAGTAGGCAGAAATCTGACTTGGCTCAGAGTCACTTAAGAAAGAGAGCAGTGTGACTTTTAGGCGGAAATACGCCGCATTTGTTTATGGTATGGGAGAAAACGCGGAAATCTTCCGCCGGGTAGTCTGACCCACGAGGCATGAAGCTGGCCATCGAAAACGCCATCCAGTGTCCTCATTTTTTGAAACAGTGTCTACAAAGTAGCCGCCAGTGAATTGGATTTCTGCCCTAATGTCACAGCGAAATAAAACAAGGTACAACAGAAAATGTCTGTTAAAAATTTAGACCATCGTCAATTTACACTCATGTCCATAAATTAAGGATAATTCAGAATCACACAGAAATTGAACTCTAAAATAAAAATTTCACCTGTAGAATTATCACACACATCTTGAAGAAGAATATGCAAATTACAGGAAACCACCAGATGGCGCGGATAGTACGTCACAATGACGAGAGTGTAAGAGAGGGGTGTATAAGGAATGGTGGCAAAGAAGTTAAATTGTTCACAAGCGCTTTAAAAGCCTTTCAGTGCAATAACCGCATAGTTATGGCACAAAGGAAGCATTTGGATGATTTTTTACGTGGTAGAATTCTCGGACGACTGGAATGTGGACGTACCCAGCTGGAAGTATCCGAGGAACTTGGAATCGCCCAGAGTGTCACCTCCAGGCTTTGACAACGATTCCAAGATGATTTTAATGTGAGTAGATGTTACAGCACAGTTCGGTTCTTGGTTCCAGAACTGACCTGCATGTTCAGAGTGTAACGATGACAGGCCACATCTATCGGGATGTCATTCTGGAACAACATGTACGTTTGTTTCGGGGCGCCATGGGTGCTGAATTTCTGTTTATGGATGACAACGCCCGTCCTCACCGTGCAAACATTGTAGACGAATGCCTTCAATTGGAGGATATCACCCGTATGGATTGGCCAGCATACTCACTGGACTTGAATCCAATAGAACATGTGTGGATATGCTTGGCCAACGAATTGCAGCCCGTGAACCCCCTCCCACCTGTCAACCGGAACTTCGGAGGGCATTGCTTGATGAGTGGTGTAATATTCCCCAAGATCAGATTGATAATTTGATACTCAGCATGCCTAGGCGTTGTAAGGCCTGTATTGCATCGTCCGGGAGACATACTCCACATTAACCATCATACTAACCATGTTATACTGTTTTTTGTAAATAGGTTCTTTTTTGAAATTTGCTCCAGGGAGTAAAAATTGCAATTTTATTAATTATGTCAACATATAGCATCTTTTTTGCTCTTTACCTTTTGTTTAATAAATAGATTTTACAAATAAGTAATATTTGTTTTGCTTCTCTTTCTTTGCCTGAACTTCATTATCTTTAATTTATGGACATTAGTGTATATAGAATCGTTATCATGATATTGAAAAATGCTCAAGAAGAACTAGATAAATTCATGAAAAAGCATTGTTTATTTATTCTGTCATTGGAGCCATTTGCTTTTGTTCTAAGTAATAAAAAAATTGCTTGATTGTAGGCAATAACAAATTGCAATAAAAATTATTCTGTTAATAATTTTCTTCTCAGAAAATAATTTTCTTTCCAAAATTATACAAATTAGTTGAACAAAGATTTTTTAAAACTCTGCTAAGATGCCACGAGGTGCTCTTGCAGGGGTATTTTGTGCATCGGTTTTTGTCAACTTTTACTTTGACATTAAATATCTCAGCCAATTTTCGTCCCCCAGAAGTGAAATTTTTTTGTGTTACATTTGTTAATAAACTATAGAGACAGCGTGACTGTACGAAAATATTATATTTACTTAGAATATTGATTTTTTTGAACGTAAAAAATGTCAAATCATGAAAGCTAACCTCATTTGAAATGTTTTTGCGATTTGGAAGTATATAGTTGCTGAAATAAAGGTTCGCGTATTGACACTGAATATATACACTCAAGAGCCAAAACATTATGACCACCTGTCAATAACGAGTTGGCTCACCTTCGGCGCGCAACACAGCTTCAACCCGCCTTGGCATGGATTAATATCACCACTTAATACCAGTTAAATACCACTTCCACCTGATCACGTGCCTTCTATGTCATCCAGGCGAGTTCATTGCAAAATGTAGGGGTGGCCATAATGTTTCGGCTCTTGAGTGTATATATATATATATATATATATATATATATATGTGATGTTATTTAAGGAGTCTTGGTTGGAGGATTTCGTATATTCTCTCGTATTCTCATATCCCTAAAATTTCTAGGAAAAGGAAATACCTTGCTTTCATAATCCAGAGTGCCTCTCGCAATATCCGTAAATGTAACAAGACACTTACAAGTCTTTTTTACACTAACGAAAAAGTATTTCATAATGTATACAATTACAAGAATAGTTTTTAAAAAATAAATTAACTGCTTTATAAAACTGTATCACTAATAATTATTTAACTACTTAGAGCAGTGTATTTCAAATGATGCTCCCTAGAAGATTTCCAGTTGCTCCCTGCGATATAGCAGAGAAATATGTACCTAGATATAAAAATATGCATGGTTTATGCTTTTCTCGTCAGTTTTACAATTCAAAGACAGATTTCATTACAAACAATTAACATGCTTGATTTTTTTTTTTTTCCTTCACATTAAAAAACGCCAATCAGCATTAAGAGGGTTTCTGAGAGCCTTGAAATATTGTTGTTGTTCTAATGCAGCTGGTAATACAGAGACAATTAGTCTTTATGCCATATGCAAGGACTGCACCACTGTTACTCATTTAGCATTACCCAGGGGGCACGTGTAGCTTGAAGATAAGCTATGGACGCGAGTAACACTACTCCCACAACGTTCTACGATCATATTAGACCGAGATCTACTGTTTTAAAGTGGATTCCGAACCACTACAAACATACATGGCACTGCCAATATTAGAACCCGAAACCTGTGGTACCGGGCGCCAGAGCGCTATCCACTCGGTCACAGACAATCATCTTTGTAGCCAATCATGGAATTTAACATTTCAAGGTGGGACCTTGAAATGTTGTTAATAGTGCATGCTTAGTTCTAAGAAATTTGTATGTAGTGCGACAACAATTATTTAAATGCGCACTTACTTCAAAAAGTTTGAAAACCACTGGTTTAGAGATAAGTAAACGTCTTCCTAATACATCAACAAAATATTTTGCAGGTAATGAAATAACAATAATAAATAATAATTTGCACTGGAAATCGGGATAGACACTCAATTTATTGAAATGTTTTTGAAAGTCTGGTAAAAATAAAAAATAAAAACCATTTTATCTTTTATGAAGTAAATTGTTTAAATCGGTCTTATGATAAACAATTCGTTTCCTCTTATAATGATTATTTTGAATTTTTACAATGATTATAAACACAAATTAATGATGCTAAGTATAGTAAGTGTAAAAAGCAATGTTACCTCAGATATGTAATAGAGCACACGTTTCTAGATCTAAACTATACTACTCCTCTATGCATTCATATTTTGCCATCTCAAATTTAGCCGAACACCCCCTTCTCAAAGGAGTCTGAAACTCTCTCTCTCTCTCTATTTATATATAATAAAAACTTGGAGCAATATATATACATATATATGTTTTGCTCCAAAGCGTTTTTTTCTCCGACACGTTGTCAAACATTTAAGGTCCCAGCTAACATGCAGAAATCTCTCAGGTTCAAATCCGCTAGTGACGTCAGTTATAATCACTGCCTTAAGAAAGGAGAAGACAAAAATACAAATGTTATTAAGTTAAGTGTTTGCATCGGCATTTAAGCTTCCTGAGGGAGTTATCCGGGTTCTCTTTCATATGACACGCAAATATGACGACTGTTACTTCAAAAATTCTCTTCTCATCCCTCGTCAGTCGGTTGTACGTGGTATATAGAGATAGAGCATAAGGTTAATCGATTTACAAAAAAAAAAATAAAAAAAAAAGCGTAATAAATAAAAATAAAATAAAATAAAAATAAAAATAAAATAAAATAAAATAAATAAATAAATTAAAATAAAATAAATTAAAATAAAATAAATAAAAATAAATAAAATAAAAATAAAATAAATAAAAATAAAATAAAATAAAATAAAATAAAATTAATAAAAAAAATAAAATAAAAATAAGTAAATAAAAAAAAATAAAATAAAATAAATAAAAATAAAATAAATAAAATAAATAAAAATAAAATAAAATAAAATAAATAAAAAAAATAAAATAAAATAAGTAAATAAAAATAAAATAAAATAAGTAAATAAATAAAAATAAAAAAACTTCACTTTGCCATTAATTTTAATTCAAAAAATAATGCAGATATACGACGTGATCACAGCTAATTTCCCTTGCTTAAGTACCCCTCAACTATAACAATTCAGTTAACAACTCGTACCACAATGAATCCTCATGTAATTTCCACTCACCCTCTTACATACCTATTTATTTAACACATTAAGTAAACCTCACCATTAATACGCAAGCCTCTTTCGCAGCTAATTCCATCTGAGTAGCTCTTGCATTTCCTACAAACCAGCTTTGATCTTCGTTCAGCGCAACATTACGCTTTCAAACATCCGCGCTTCATTCACAGAAGGAACACTCGTTGCTCTGAACAGCTCGTTGCATTATAGATATAATCTGCGCCGGAAACATACATCACAATGATATGTATAGATATATCTATCTACTTGTTCCTCGAAAACTCTCTTTAATGCTGTTCGATTGCAGTGATTTGAGACCAGTTAGTAGTAGTACATTTAGAAAATGAGATTGAGTTCCCTGGAAAAAAATAGAGCGACTATTTATCTTTGGCTGTAAGTTTAGAAATAAATGAAACTTAAAAAAAAATTTTAATAATAATCATATTTTGTAAAATCCAATTGCAGTAAACCTTTTTCTTCCTCTGCTTCTAATTCAACACATTATTAATTCGACTCACTTGTTGGAAATATTACTGCGTCGAACGCATTTTCAATTTCAAATTCACTGTTTATGGAATTTCATTTTTTTTTTTCGTTTTTAGGTTGCTGGCACTGTCCTTGACATCTGTGTGAAAATCACGCCAAATATTCATTAGTGTTTGAGTTATGCTTGGCTTTGTGAGACGCTAAAACTGATTCCGGTGATTTTGAAATGTCTTAATTAATTGAACAAAGAATTAGCGTTAATTTTGTTTGCGAAAACGTATAGAAAGTGTTGCAGAAGGCGTTCGGTGAGCATTCCTATATCGGAAAGAAATGTTTACAAGTGGTATAAACAGTTCAAAGAAGGCAGAGAACGCGTTGAAGACGAAGAGCCCTCTGGTCGACCCTCAGCCTCAATCGACGAAGCTCGCGTCCAAAAAAATTAACGATTTGCTGCTTGCAAACCGTCGATTTACAATTGGAGACCTTGCTTGATCGAGCCTCGAACCGATATCCTTCGTTAAAAATACCGACGCATGCTGCATTTGTAGGTAAATATACCTAATGGGACATTTAACATTAAGTATTAACGTTGTTGTCTGCAGAGCAAGGGTGGACATCCCATGAGTAATATTCTCTTGGATGGAGGGAAAGGGGTCAGCTTCTGTTGTGATGGAGCACCCATAGGTAGAAGTCTGACTTTCTCCGAATTCGCTGAGGTAGAAGGATAGTAATAACGGTAGAAAACCTGGAAAACTCTCACTAACCAGCTAGTCTATCGACGCCAAAACGCTTTTACCTATGTTTTCCCAATCTCCATTGAGTTCTCTTTGTCTCTGAATGCAGTGACTGCAATGGCTGCTGCTATTGGTTTGAACTTTCTCCTCCTGCATGCAGCGACCTGATGGCCAAATGACTAGCGCTCTGGCCGTTGATATCACAGATTTCAAGTTCGAATCTTGGCGGTGACATTTATATTTGTGAGTGGTTCGAATCCACGTTAAACTGTAGGTCCCGGTCTGTTTAGCCCTCGAGTGCACAAGATGACCGTAGAGCGACAAACCAAACCTCCTGCAGGGAAGCCTCATTGTAGTAAATTTTTTTAAAACTAATATTGAGTTCTATAATGTAGTTATAATATTTTGTTATATTGCGCCAAATATGCTTAAGAATAAAACCTTTGAACGACCTTACTTGTAGGCAATATGAATAAACCTTACTAGATTTATAGGATAGATTTTTTTCTTCCTTTCCTGTAGAAATAACAAAATATAATATAATAAAATGATTAATGATAATAATGAATAATGAATATAAATAAAAATCATAATAAAAATATAATATATAATTACTGTATAAAATTTGTATGTTATGTCAGAGATTGTACTTTTGAACAGAACTATTTAATCTATGGAAATCTAAAACATATTAAATAATTCATATAGCATAGTGTAATCTTGCAGTTTAACAGTTTGCAGATGTTCTATGTAAAAGTGATTTAAAAATCTGTTTTTTCTTTCTTTTCTGAAAATAATGTATTACATTGTTTTATTTTATTATTATAATTTAATACTCCAGTGAATTCCATCCAACATCTAAAGAAAAAGTAGAGAAAACACGTAAAATTAAAAAAATAATAAAAATAATAATAATATTCTTACTTTTGCCCTTTTAGTTTACGAAAGGTTGTTACCTTAATTGTTTTTGAAATGCAGCAATGCTAGTGAATTTTAAAAACAAAATATACGAATTAACTGAGCTCCAGCTAAATTATTGAATATCAAATCAGCTTGTATTCTAATTATACTGAGATAGTTGGTGAGAGAAAAATGTTTCTGAATTTCAATCCGAATTGAAATTAAAAATAAACTGTTAACTTGCTTTTTATTTATTTATTCAAAAAACAAAAAATAATTTTCCATGTTTAAAAGTAATAAATATTCTATTGTTTAAAAAAAATATACTTGTAGTCAACGTGGATAATCTTACTAGAATTATAGAATATTTGTTTTCCTTTTTCCTGAAAAAAGTAGCATTTTAGTTGAACTTTGTCATTTCAACAAAATAAAGAATTGTTATTTAGAACAATCGATTAAATTATAACATCGTCGAATTCTTTTAATTTTAATGCCCAACTGTATTACAAACTTTCCTGATTATCATTGTCTGTTGTTTATATTTTACAGACTTCCATAAGTTTTAAGCACTTTTACATTTCGAAGTTATAGCAATGTTCATGATAAATTAAACTTAGAAGTAACCTAATTAATTAAAACTTTAGTTATGTTAATTAATTTTTTTGAAGATTAAATTATTTTTTAGTTATAAGTATTTTAACTTATAGATTTTGTGGATTTAATCAATAGATTTACTAATTTTTAATATAATTAATATAATATAATTTAATATAATTTTTTTATAGATTTAATCTTATAGATTTTCCTTAAACTTTTGCAATTTGTTTCCACTGAAAAATTATTTATATTCGAAAAAATTATATATTATATTATAATTTTATATTTTTAATAATTATTCTTTCTGAGGAACTTTATTTGATTTATCTCTTCTTTCATCATTAAATATAATACAAAAATTATTTACTCCCAAATTTAAATAAATTTAAAATTTCTTGTATCGGATGCTCGTTTTTTAGCTTAATATATTATACGAAAAAATTTAAAGTCTTAAAATAATTGCAGTCAAAGTGAATTTTATAAATTATTTTACGAAATCATTTGTTCATTAAATATTAAGAGGATTTCTATTTACGTATGAATGAGAACAAACAATTAAAATATATGGGACGAATATACATTTTATTTTAATGCATTAGAAACTTACATATATTTGTATTAAAGTATTTTGAGTACTGAATAAATTTATTTAAGCATCGAAACTTTCTAATATAGCATATTTCATAAATTTTTAATGACCTGCAATTCAAACGAAGTTTCGAAAGGATAAAATATATTTTAAATTGGTGAAATTATTCGATATTTATAAAGCATCCTATTGATGGATGTAGACTGTCTGACTAAAAGTAAAAATAATAAAATTCCTATATTACAGACGGACAAAATTCAATAATCAAAATGTAGTCTTGATAGAAATTTATACAGTATAGATTTTATACAGTTTGTTAAAATATATTTTTGCTTTTAAAAACTAGCCATATTGTGTATTCGATATCACTTCAAAGGAGTTTAATGATTTAAAAACTTTGTGAAATCATAAATTATTTTTTTAATAAAAAAATGACTGAATTAAGTATAACATATTTATTAGTTAAAATAATTTAAACTTTGATTCCATTTCAATTTCCATTTATACTTAATTATTTAACAATTTAATTAAGTTTAACATAAAATTATAACATTAATAATTTATTTTAAGTTTTAGTATATTGATAAAAAAATATAATATTTGAAAAATTATTTAATAAACTAAAATAATAAATAAAATATATTTATAAGATATTATATTTATAAGAAATATACTAATTTTTTTAGTGAATCTCAAACAATTTAAATAATTTAATCATTTTTAATTTCATTAAATATTTAATAAATATGATTAATTATTTATATTCAAGTTTAAATTCATATTTATTCGATTTTAGAAAAAAAAAAAGTTAAAATATTTAAAATTTAAAAGTTAAATATTAAATTGCATGAATAATATATTGCTTATTTTTCTAAATATTAGTTTGACTTAAATTTTGTCAATATTTTTTTACATAATAAATATAATTGATAATAAATAAAAAATATTGCACGCAAATGCAATATTTTCAATACACAGTTGATTCAATAACAATTTACCCATTTGCGAGATCTTCTGTCGAAGTTTCTTAACACAGCAGATTGGTGAGAGAGCTATCTCCCCGCTATTTCCCGTTTTCGTGGTGGCCAAAGTCTCCCCGATCTCACTCAATTGATTTCTGGGTGTGGGGATACCTGAAATTCAAAGTGTATGCATCTAATCAGTAAATTTTATCTGTTTTGAAAGATTACATCAGAGACGTCAGATTCAAAGGATTTCTCTTGCCATGGTACATGCTTCAGTGCTATTCACTATCTATCACATGCAAAGTGTCTTCATATGTGATGGAAAATTTGAGAAACACAATAAAATGTTTTGTTTTCTATTGTTCCTCTGTCTTTATAGGTTGTTTTCTCTTTTGTTCTTAGTCTAATGGCGGCGACTTACGTGCTACAGGCACCTTTCCAACTCTATTTATAGTTGATCACTATGAAGAACACATTCCAATAAAAAGTATGTGTTATCATTTGAATTTTTCTAAATAATGTATAGTTTTATGTATTTTATCCATAAAAATATTTGGTAAAATTAATTTTCAATTTAAAAGAGACTGTAAAGTCACTATTACCCGTGGCACTGTAACCATAATTATTGTTTTTGATATGATTCTTGAGCGCATACCTCAAAATTCCTTAAACCAAAATTTCGTTCAGTTTCTGAGAAAGATATGATAGATAAAGGCTCATGAATCGAGAAATCTTTTTATAATCATCCTGTATATACCACTCGAAACGAGTACACGCTTTTTAATTTTACTTTTAATATTTCCCGACCACAGCTGACACTCTTATTTAACGCAAACCTGAGTTCCAGAATTTTCTCAAAGCAACTGCTTCTTTCTCTTACTGTAATTAATCGTCGTTTTGGAGTTTCTGTTTATGAATTCTCTCTGGTTCCTCATTTACTATGTTCTGCAAGATATTAACCAGAACATTTTCATTGATTTAGATTTTTAAGTTTATTCTCTAGTTCTTAACCTAAAACTCAGGCTAAACTTTCGCACTCTTCCGACACATTGCTTTTCGCTCTACCGTCGCCTCTCATAGCTGCAGCCAAAATATTCATGATTTCCTTCGTTTGCAAAACCCACTTATATTTCAAATACGACTACATTTTATATATACCATAAATTCTGGTGTATAATGCGGAAATTCAACACAAAAATAAGATTGACATTTAGGGGCTGCGCGTTATACACCGGATATAAAAATGATAGCTTTTAAAAAACAGTGAGTTACAAAATTAATTTCTACATACATCTTAATACTGATTTATTTAAAAGGAAATGGAATATCTTATGAACTTTCATTTGCATAACAAAAGTTCGTCATATTCGTCTTCCGTCGTATCTTCAGGCACATCATAGAATTCTGTTTCATCTTCACCATCATCATTGCTACTCTGATCTATAAATAAATAATCATCTTTCGTTCTATCTAGATTGTTAGATATACTACATTTTTAAATGAATTTTGAATTATCTCAGGTTTAATTTCATGCCACGCTTTCGTTATTTACTCACATACTATTTCTATACTGGCATGACGCATTTGGCCTTATTTCGTAAATGTTTTTTCCTTCTAACATCCAAATATTCCACTATCGTTTTTAAATTTCCTTTGAATGGTTTATTAAAACACGCAGCGAAAGGTTGAACTAATGACGTTAATCCGCTTACAATAACTGACATGTCTTTGTTGCACTCTGTCAGCAATTTGTTCGTATTATCTATAAGATGGTTTCTGAACATGTTCCAATCTAAGAAACTTTCTGGATTCTTTAAAGCATCTTTTATGCTTTTGCCAAGCATTTTTTTATGTATAATTTTACACCGTTTTTTGTTCATCTATCCTTTCTCGTGTACATGTACGAAAACAGCTTTCGGGAAATTAGATTTCGGCATCATTTTTCTTTTTAAAAAACTCATGGATATTAATTCTGTACCGTCAGCTAAACAGGGGAGCACTACTGTGAAGTGAGATTTTCGAGACTTGTTTTTTATGTGAACCGTTTTTGTTTTTTTTCACATCAAATGTTTTATTTCCTATCTATCAAACAGGACTGGAGTTTCATCTATATTTCCAGTATGAAAGAGTATTTTCCGGTATATGAGAGTAATTTTCCCTTTTAGGTCAAGGACCACACTTGTGGAAAATTATCAATTTGTTGTCCAAATCTTTAGGAAGCATTTGTGAAACGTTTTTTTTCTCCCCTAACTACATTATTCAGTACCATAAATCGGCTACGCCAACTCAAAGTGGCTTCAAAATTTTCACTTTCATTTGCATTCTTTTTTGCCTACTTTAAAGCAAATAAAAGCACACAGATTCTTGTTACAATTAATCCGTTCTGGCGATTTTCTAGGGACCCAGTTAGCAAAATTTCTTCACGGATAGGCCATTTTGATGCTCTTTTACACAAACCACATTTATGTCTTGGCATATTAATGATTGCAAATTCATTTTTCTTCTACTCACGTATGGAGCTTTCACTAACATCAAACATCCTTGTTGCAGCACGATTTCCATTTTGTTTTATAAATTGAATCAATTTGATTTTGAAACCAGCATTGAGTTTTCTTCGTTTCGCAGGACTCATATTTACTACTGAAAAAAGATCCTATGAACTTTATTGATTATGCTACAGAGAGCACAACAAGCCTCAGGCACGTTCTGATTTATTGCAAGACATATCGTCCGTCTCTTACGTCACACGAAAGAGAGTGGAAACGAAGTCCGTAGAAATATGTGGCAAAATCCTGAACCATGGAACACATTTTGGCTTCCCCAAATTTGTCTTTTGCTAGAAAAATCCTTTGAATAAATGACTTCAAAAGATAAGAGCATTGCACATGTACATTTCAAGTTTCTTCTGTAAACAAGTAATATAAAAATGTATTTTAAAAGTCAATTCTACTTTTTTTTTTCCCCACTATATTGCAGAAAATCCTTTATAAATAATTTTCATTCATTTTTTAAGTTTATCTGGCGCCATCTATTGGTAGATATATGCAACTTAAATCTAAAAAAACAACAACTAAAAACTAAAACTAAACTGAATTAATATTTGAAGAAACTGTATTAAGATCAGTGTAATCCAGTTCAAAAAAAAAAATTATTTGAACTTGAGAGGATTAATAAAAAGTATTTTATGAACGATTGAAAATTTGAACAAGATATATATATATATATATAAAGAGAATGTGAGCTAATAGAAGGAATTGAAAAAGAGGGTGTACGCTATATATATATATATATATATATATGTAAATCAGGACATTTAGGGTTATTTTCCTGACTTTGGCGGTTGTTTGGGAAAACCTGAAAATTTTTCAAAACCTGCAGTTTTGATTACCGACGCGAGACACGTTGTGACGATACCCACTGAGTCTTCTTGTTTTTGAAACTGTGAACTTTAAGAAAGAAAAAAATTGAGCTTTAGTTTATGCATGTTAACACTGGGTTAAAACGTAACATATGAAAGAGTATTTCCTAAAAGTCGATTTTTGTTTTTACCCTTGTCGAAAGGTGACATTGAATGATATTATATTTTACTGCGTTTAGTGTATCTAAGCATGAATTGAAGTTCAAAGTGTAGAACTCATAAGTTTTCAGGTTCTTGGTTAGTTTTTTGCGTGCCACTTATCCATATCACGAACCTATAGTACACCAGTGGATGATAAAAGGATAGGTTTATTTTTGTGGTTAATTGCTCCGCATTTGTGTGCTGTATAGTGGAAATCCAGAGAACTTCCTCCAGGTAGATAGAATGCCGATATAAGACCTTTGTACATGTTGCCACTGTACCAATGAATCTTTTGTTTTGAAAACAGTGTCTGCTGGAAGCTGCTAGCAGATTCGAATTCACCTTCTGCGCACGCCAGTATGGGGCCATAAATTAGCCGCACGTAACTGTATAGTAAAATTACAACTTCTACTACTTTTCCATAGGCACAACAGCCCCATGGTGGGACAAGGCCGTCTGAGAACTGGCAGATTTCAAGATAGAACTTTCTTTTTACAGGATAAGGTTGTCAAGCCTAGGCTCTACAGTCCTGTTAGATTGGGACCTACTGTTTAAAGTGAATTCCGAAGCACTAAAGACATCTATGACACCAAGGTATCTCGAACCCGAAAGCCTGCGGCACCGAGCACTAGAGAATAAATCGCAGCTACTGCTGTTTATTTCTGTAATAAATCGATAACCGGGGTTTTAGTGGCTAGTGGCAATACATTTTTTAAAAATCTGCAAAAATATAAGAAAATAAATACATAAAAATACAAATTATTTATAATAAAAGTTATTTTTTTTTTAAGACTAAATCTTTTTATTCATAATTCTAATTAAGTACCATTATAAGCATATATTGAGATGATAGGGAAGCAAATTTTGAAAATAAGTCTAAATAAATTTGATTTAATAATTATAAAATGTTGCATGTAATAATACATAAATAATTAAATAAGTTGCATAATTGAAGTTTGTTTCATTTTTTATGTTTTTAACATTTAAGCACTACCAGCTGGCGACCTTTAAAAAGCAGTAATCTACTTACTGAAAGTTAAAACCAAAGAAGCACCAATAAAATAATCTTTTAAATCTCAAAAAGTCATTTACTTCCAATCAATTTTTATCCCTCTAAAATGAATAACATGCATATTTTTAACAAATTAAGTTTCTTAATGTAGCCATAGTCAATTTGCGCGTATCGTAAATTTAAGAGATTGGCACTGTGATAGTTTAAATAATAATAATAATAACTTTTTAATTATTACTGAGGATAATGTGTCAAAGTTCCTGCAGATTAATTACTTAGACAAGCTAAACGGTAATTGGATAGAAATTTTGATTATGGAAATTTAAGACAAGCAGTCTTTCAGTTACAGCTGGAATGTAAACTATTAACACAACATGGACTTTTTTTGTCTTGTTCAACTACATTCTTTTTAAACCATACTGTGTAGCAAAGATTTGAAAAATGAAAGATTAATTTATAAAGTTTGCTTGAGAAATTGAGTTCTCCAGCGAATTTTTAAATTTTGTCATTACACTAATGTCTTGTGAATTTAATTTTGAAGAGATTTTCATTAATTACTAATCCGAAGCGAATAAAATGTTTCAAGAGAAAAGAATTTATTAAGATTATTATTACGAACAGCAATTTATAAATATGATGCCATCTCCTTTAAAAAAAACGGAAAAATGTTAGCAAAGTTTACTACAATGATTAGTTTACTATTTTATCAAATCTATCCTTGTTTATTTGAAGTGGTACATGTACACGAAAATATCAAAATCATTTTGTTTTGAACGAATCAGATATATGCTGTTGCATAATTTATATAGTATATTATGGATTATTATATAGTATGTTATGGGTTATTATATAGTATATTGTTATACTTACTTAATTATATAATGAATTATTATACTTACTTAATTATATAGTGTATTACTAATTATACACAATTTACATTTACAATTAGTGCATCAGGAAGAATTGTCAATACTGTTTGAAATTGTATGAATTTTTAACGTCGATGTAAGCATACGAAATGAAAGCAAAAAGATATGTATTGAAAGGAAGGATCGAGTACCTGGTTGGGTAACATGTTTTTCAAATGAGATATGCAATATGATCGATCATAGAGCTGCACAGATTTTTTTTTGGTGTCTAATGATATTTTATTCATAATTGCAATAAACATGATTCTCTTCAACCAAACTTTCGTGCACTGTCTAAAATTGCCAACCAAAGATCACGCTACAGACCAAAGGTCACATCACAAATTTTCAATCGACGAAAATCTGGTAATTGCGGGCCAAATTGTCTACACAGAAGAGAAAATCCTTTAGTACCCTTGATGTGTATAACCAAGAGTGTCATGATGGAAAATAAATTTTGGGAAGCCTGTCATGAGCGTGTGACTCAAATATATCACGAATGTACACCTGGCTGAAATGTTCAGAAGATCATTACTATAGTGGATGGATTACCGTAGAGGGTGCAACCCCAAACCATCACACCAGATGCAAGAGGATGTGCTGCGTCTTAGAGTAGATAACATTAAAACTATGCATGGATGTCATCAGTATCAAAATCAAATCGCGATTAGTCAAGAACACCCATTGCAGTCCAAATCCACTGAGTGACGATCCACCTAAGCGAAGGCATGATGGGTAACTTTGAAATAAGCACACGTAATGGGCGTCACCTAGCAAATGATTGTTAACAATGCGGCTTGCAATCATGGGAACTACAAATCAAAGCTCTCTGTTGATCTCATGTAATAAAATGCCACAACAATTTTAAATACTTCAATAGATGTGTGACAGGCTTTCTGAAAGGTTTCGTATCAATTCGATAGGGTGTTTCTTGGCATACTATATATTATATAGCAATGCAAGCCTTTTGAAGGACTTTAAAAGCAACTGCAACTCTTTTGTGTCTTAAAATGAAGATAATGGACATTAATCAAACATTAAAAAAATTTACAAATTAACTTTCTCTCGTTCTTCAGTCCACTTCATTTGTTGATGATAGCACATTTAATATATTTGAGCTGTATTTGCATAATGATTTGGTGATAATTGAAAAAAAAATTGATAATTGAAAAAAAAGAGCGAACTTATATTTGTTAATATGGAGGGGTGGAAGTGTTATGGTATGGAGGTGCATAGTTTTTGCAGAAATAAGTTCAAATTTATTAATAGCATCACGTCATTAATACATCTTTTGGGGAATTTAAAGTTTAAAATATTATCAGTCAACAATTTCAAGGAACAGAACGCCTACGTGTTTAATGGGATCGAGTCTGACTGCTTTACAAATGCAAATAAAATGCTAAAGTAGTCACCTCAGACATCTTGATTTAAACCCATTAGAATTTGAAAAATCATATTTCTTTTTAAAGTAGTGATTAATTAAAAAGTGATTGATTAAAATTGATTAAAAGTAATCATTACTCAACTAAGTATTATTTAACTAAACGCTCAAAACGTTTTTTTTGTATCTTAATAGCTATTGTGGGGAATATTTTGTGAATATCGTCATGCTCGCATTTGCATGCTCGCCTTTCGTCATGCTTTCATGATGCTTTAAAACAAACAAATAAACGATATTAAAAAAAAAATAATAATAACAATATGCTTGTTTTAAAGCAATAAATTTTTATAATATGTCTTAATAATATTTTTATCTAACAATTTTTATAAATGACACGTCTATAATAAAATATTTGCAAAGCATTGCATTTCATATTCATGTTATGTTAAGGTTGTAGAACGTGTTTTCTTATCATTTAGAATGTCTGGTGCGCATCATAGGCCCGTTGATAGCAGGAAAGACATGCGTTGATGAGGTATTGCAGCTGATTGTGATACCTTAAATTCACTTGTTAAAAAAATTCACTTGTTAAAATTTTTCCAGCAAGGCAAAGAAAGACAGCAGATGGCAATCATCAGCAGACAAAAAAAATCTAAAAATTTAACAAAATAAATGAATTACACGGAATACATAAATACAGCATTTATTTACTGACTTTTGATTTATCTTCTCATCGAAACACATTAAATAAAGGTAAGAAAATAAATAACAGTACTCCTGTCATATGAGGAGCAGTTGTTAGTCGTGTAATGAAAGCTGTTCAATGTGACCACCCTTATCCACCTTGCCGAATTTCAAGGCGTTGGACAGTGTTTGCAACAGCAGATCATAACTGATCAGCTGTCATACTTTGCACATGAGCAGCAATGGGATAAAGTCATCCAAAGTCGAAACATCTCCGTCACAAAGGACATTTTTAAGAGGTTCCACAACCAGAAATCGAAGGGAGTTAGATCCGGTGAACGTGGTGGATATGGATTAATAAAGGAGTTGATTAATGACACGTTCATACGTCAAGTTTTGGAACAAAAAGAAGGACCTTCACGAATCTATGAACATGTGGAGGGTGCACGATCCCCAATTTAAAATGGTCGATGTAAGGTACTACCTGCTGTAGTTGGGGCACAACAAACATCTGCAGCCTGTCACGATGCCGAAGACTCGCAACAGAACATGTGTGGTTCTTTCCTCAAAGAAAATGACCCAATGATGAATGTCGCCATGAATTCTCACCAGACACTCTCGGACACATGTTTCGGAACACATTCTTTGAACGGTTTTATAAAAAAGCCTGTATCTTGAGATACTGCACAGCAGATAGTTGTCGAACAGTCACAGCCTCCAAAATCTGTGACTGTTCAACAATAGCCGTCTTGAGTACATAAACAACTACCGGTGTGACATGACATGACCGGTGTGACATGTGTGTTTATGTCCTCTTTCAGGTTGAATTTATTTTCTTGGTTTCTTCAAATCTTGGAATCAGAATCCGACAAACTTAAAGCAACATTAACATTGATCCACTTCGTAGTTTCTTTAGGTGACAAAGGTTCACGAGCCCAGCAGAAGCACTCTTCTTGTTTTCATAAGTCTAGGTTTTATCAATTACGCAATTAAAACTATAGATATCGTCCTCATGAAAGCAAGGAACATCGAAATTAAACATGACAACTTCTGCAAATGTTTTATATTCAGTCCTGTTATGCATAACGCCTCCTCTTCTTTTTTGCATAAGCATGCATATCCTGAGCTTTTTTTCGTAGAACCAATGGCTTTTCTCGGTTTTACATTCTATTAATTATACATCTTATTCTGATTTGTTCAAATTATTTATTTACTCTTGTATTGGCCGTTTATTTTGTTAAATATAATGTTTTTTCCAGAAAGGACCCGCCTAGTGGAGATTAATGAGCTAAAATATTTTTTTTTTCGAAATTCCTTCAGCACATCTCACGTAAAATCTATATACCAAATTTGTTTATAATCCGTTACCCATTTTAACTGTAAAATGCTGTTGACAGGGTAAGATGAATTACAACCATCTTGTTATTGATTTACAAATAATTACATAATGTGAGTTCTTTGGGGGGTTTTCTTCTGTTAATGTATCCGTTTAAATAATCGTAGTAATCTTTTTTAAGAAATTGCTTAGTTCAGTATTCCTTTTAACAGTGTTTGCAATTTACATCAGTCTCAAAAAGGGGAATTTTTAGTTTAAATTTAATGAAAATTTCACATTATAAAAGTTTTCTAACTTATATTCACTAAGTATGTTTTCGAAATTATACTTGTAATTCCCAAAGAGATGGTAAACTAAACCAAGTTCAAGGCAAAGTTATTAAAGATTCAGTAGATTATTATTATCAGTTATTCAGTAGATAGTAAACACGATGTCTAATGAAAGAGATAATGCAGTATTAAATAAACTTTCATAAGTGAGACGTTTTTAGTGTTACATAATGTGATTATGCAAACTGTAGAGTCATATAAGCTTCACATAGAATTTTTAAGCTAGAACTAAATTCAAAACATGTTTCGTTTTTTATTCTATATTGTTAGTAAAATATTATTAAACAAAAATGCATACATTAATATTTGCATAATTTTAATTAAAGTGTTAAATATGCAGTTTAGCTTAATGTAATATTTAAGTTAAATATGTTGTCTTTTGCGAAAATTTCACTACGGTAGAGAAAAATGTGGAGATGGATTTAAACTTAATTATAACTTGCTATTGTCAAACAATATCTGACGGAGAGGCAAATTGTTTTCCAGGTCATATATTTCTTTTGATTAAAATTTCAAGATCACAGGTTAAAGTACGCGCTAGTAAACCTGTTACAATTGCAGTACGATAATAACAGCCATGATCTTGTCGATTTTAAATGCAAACTTTCAAACTCATGTTATTTTAATATCAGTGCATGTCATTGTCATTGTCATATCATTTCACTTAAACTTTCAAATGCTTGTCATTTTAATGTCAGTGCTTATTAATCATATTGCATTAAAGTGTCTAAAAGTGCATTAAAATATTGAAATCATTGTCATTGTCATTGGATATAATTTCAATTTAAACTTTCAAACGCATGTCAGACGTGTTCTAAAATGCAAACTTTCAAACGTATATCATGTCTTACAGGTGCCCTATGTCATACTGAGGGATTTAATTTAATGCTTGTGCATTTGTTCAGTCACTGCCTTGTTGGTGTAATAAAGATGGAGATTTTCTTTTCGAGATGTCGCAGAAAGATTTGGCCAGGATGTATTCCCTGTGCATGACATTTGAAGGAAGGTACTGTCGCAATCGGGGGACTACAGAGAGGGATTCATCTGTAGCACAAATTTGACTTTCAGTCTGTAGCAGAGTGACATAGCAAAACCATAACAAATCGATTACCTGAAGGATATTTCAGATCCTGAAATCCTGCACCGTTCATGCTATTAATTCCAAATCGACACCATCTGTGACTTGAGTGCTGTCATGTAGATCTCATTGGAAGTAGATATCTAATGTGTTCTAAGATTAGGCCAATGTCTTGTTGACGGTGATGACCGTATGCAGGCTGGAGGGAAGCCAGGGGGAGAAATCTCTCTGTGTCGCAGACGAACTGACCTACACCAGGAGTTATGGTCTGGGTATCATATCTAGGTTCCTATGACAGCAGTAGTATTATCGTCATCTTCCACGCTCCGCGACAGGAAATTTTTACATCAGACTGGCGATTAAATCGTTAATGATGCTATTTTTTATCACTATTTTCGGCAGCGTTTTCCAACAGGATAAATCTCATCCCTATATGTCTGCTTTCACTCAACAAGTTTTACAGAGTGCCAACATATAGCTTTGGCCATATCATTTTCCCATCTATCACACATGGGATATTATTGGACGAAAAATCCAGTATCACTAGCGGACAGTTGCTTATTTGACTGATCAATTGCAAGGGGAAGGGAGCGTAATTTTACAAAATGATATTGTGCGCCTGTACTGCAAAATTCATGTGACATGGAGTGCTCACATTCAAAATCGTGGCTAATATTACATTACCATTTATTTGAAATAGCTCTTCTCACACATGTTTTAACATGGGACCTTATCACTTTAATCAAATAAATATGTTACATAGACAATCGATTTGGCAAAATTTCAATACTCTAAATTATATTCTTCTTGACGGTGGGATTTCCTTCTTCATCAGTGTAGTTCAAAGAATAATGCGTTCAACCAGATCATGATATGATCAACCATCAGATCACGATATGATCAGGTTGATCATCATATACCATGATGGTCAGCCTGACCAATATCT
Source organism: Caerostris extrusa (assembly GCA_021605095.1). Taxonomy (NCBI): domain Eukaryota; kingdom Metazoa; phylum Arthropoda; class Arachnida; order Araneae; family Araneidae; genus Caerostris; species Caerostris extrusa. Next base: position 26,624 of record BPLR01005603.1, on the reverse strand, counting down.
TGGTCAGGTGGCAAGAAAGAAAACTTTCATTAGAGTAAATAATCGATGAATTTTAATTTTATTTATCTAAAACATTAAAAAAGACCTTTCGGTGTTATATTTGATGATGATATAATAATATTATTATTATTATTATTATTATTATTATTATTATTATTACAGATGTAATATTTTTGAAGCTGGAATTTCATTATAGCATGGGTAAAATTGGAAATAAAATCTCAAAAAAATAAAATCGCAAAAAGTTACTTCCATTTTGTTAACATGGAGATGGAGGATCTATAATGTGGAGGTATAAATCTTCCTCTGAAGTAAGTTCGAAATTAATAATAAAACTACGAGTTAATAAAAGTATACTACAATCATAAACTAAATTTAAAGAAAAACAGTAAAAAAATTCAGTCAACAGAACGCCTTCAAGTTGTTTTATGATAATAACCCTAAACTTGCTGTATTGAATATTTAATTTCGGTTGCTATGCAAATGCGAATAAAATATTAACGACATTCACAGAACATAAATTTAAAATCCACTAGAGTATGAAATCATAACGTTTCTTTAAAGAAGCAGCTAAGATCCGTAATGGCAAAAAAATGAAACAAAATGGTTTCAAATTTACTAAAAAAATAATCCTAATCTGTACCAAATCTATTAAAAATTGATTTTCATCGTAAGTCAGTCAAGTATATTATGTATTATTTAAGTAAATATTCAAAAATGTTTGTTGAACTTAAATATTATTTTTTTTGCGAACATTTTTTTAATAATCTTCCTTCTTTCATTCTGTTTCACGACGTTTTTAAACACAATTTATTCACAATAATTGTTGAAAAAATAAAATAGAAGTGAAAAGCTTGATTATTCGAACAGTTTTTTAAATGACACGCCTATCAGAAAACTGCCATGAATCGTATTTTATATCAATGTTATGTTAACGAATTAAAATGTTTTTCCTATCATTTGGATTTCAGCATTAATTAATAGTTACAAGAAACCTGTCTGGACGTGAAAGTAAGAAAAAAATGTCTAAAATGAATTTTTTCGAAAATTAATTTAGAGTGCTATTTCCTAGAAACATAATTGTTTCCGCAAATTCAATTTATAGTCATTATTTAACTTATTAGTCTACGAACGCCTTCTCTATATGTTTATACTTTCTTTATATTAAAAGTTTTTTTTTATGATTTTTAAAAAAAAAAATTTCTTGTAATTCATATAAAAAGGGTTATTGTGACTTTTTAAATTTTTTTTTGATTTTCTGCTTCAATCTTTAAAAAAAAAAGTTTCGTCGTCTCCTTCTCCAAACATTTGATAAAGTTCTGTTTTTTTTTTCACAACTGTTGAATAAATGAGAAGAAATATGATGAAAATTTAATCGTAAATAATTAACATTTTTATTTGCTCAATTATAATTAATGGGACAGTAATTACAATTAAGAAATTATATATATTATTATTTTATATTAGAATTATATTGTGTAGAATTATAGAATTCGTTTAAATAAATGGAATATATGGAAGCATTTTAAGTATATAAAATGAGATTATTTTTATTTTCTTGAGTTATTTATTAAAAGATCTTTTAAGAAAAGTGAAGTTTTTTTTACAAGCATGTAAGGAAACTAACATAGAGAGATTTGCCGAAGTACAAGATTTAATATAGTTTAAAAGTATTTCTAATTTACAAACTAGAATTTTCTTGATTGAAAAAAAAAAATTCTTGATTTAATTTAAAGTTTTATTGAAAATCATTATATCATTTCACTATACAGTTATATTGAACATCATTATTTTATTCGTTTTCATTATCAGAGTCATCACCCTATTTTCTTAAATTATATCTATAATGAAAATAAACAGCTGAATATTTTTAATGCTATTAAAAAATAAATATTAAAATTTAGAAATGAGTCTTTTTTTTTTCACTGCTCTAATAGCCAAATTTGACACTGGCATATGCAAATCATTGATAATTCCTAACATTTTCCAGGAAATATCTATTCAGTAGGAAAATATTATATCTTGCACAAAAAATAATTATGTCTTAGTGGAGTATTTAAATTTGAATATTTGCTTGTCACAATTATGAAAATTTCTAGCACAAGCATTATTTACTTTTGACGCGAGGTAATTTGTCATATTGGTAACCAAATCTATTCATTCTTTAAAGCATCAGCCAGCAAAAACTAGTTTTGGTTGCTACAGATAATGGATAGTACTGTCTATAACAATCAAGAAAAGGGAACATAATTGAAGGTTGAAGGATTCTCACCAAATAATAAGATTGCGCGAAATATAACATCATCCAATCAAAAGCTGTCATCCATTATGGTGCCATCCAGAAACCGACATCCATTAAACCATCATCCTTATAAAATAAAATCTGACAGTGAAAAACTTTTAATAGTAGCATAGATACATATAAATGTATCTTTAAACACATTGAACTACCTGAGCGAGTCCTTAAAGGTCTCTTTCTGGGTCTAAAGCTAGACTCTCCCCAGATTACAAGATGAAACGAATGGATCAACGTCATCCAACCAATAACTGTCATCCATTAAACCTAATCCATTAAAATTTCTAATTGGTTGACGTTGTGCAATGTATTAACTCAGTGGGATATGGTTGGATTAACTTAGTCTGGTTAACTTAAAGATGTCGTGTCGACCAAATAACAATCAGAGAGGCATTAATTCTCATGTTTGTTTGTTTCTGCTTTCGTCTTTTTCAATTCCTTCTATTAGCTCACACTCTCCCTATATAGTATATCTTCTTCAAATTTTCAATCGTTCATAAAATTTTTAATCATCCACTCAAGTTCAAATACACTTTTTTTTTTTTAAACTTGTAGTGGATGACACTGGATGTTAATACAGTTTTTTTCAAATATTAATTCATTCATTAAATTGAATTAATTAATTTTAGTTTTTTAGATTTAAGTTGCATATATCTACCAACAGATGGCGCCATATAAACTTCAAAAAAATTAATGAAAATTATTTATAAAGGACTTTCTGCAATATAGTGTGAAAAAAGTAGGAATTGACTTAAAATTTTTTTTTTTTTTTATATTACTTGGTTTTTCGTTTCTAGATAATGGTGTAGCTATTATTTTTAAGATAAATTTGTAAGTTTTCAATTGTTAATTTTTATGCATATAATTTTTTTTGGCTTGGTGCAGTTAAAAGAAATGAATCACCCAAAGTGAAAGAAACAAAGACCATTAAGAAACGCGTTTGAAACTTAAGGTATAAATGGCCAAGAAACGAATTTTGAACGCAAACTGAATTTCACATGTAAAGTGATCATTTGAGAAGTGTATTTGCAAAATGTATTTTTTTCTTTACTATACTCATCTTAACACTTTTAAATATTTATGTAGCCTCGTTCCAATTAAAATAGTGAAGATTTATAACATAACATTAAAAAAAAAAAAAAAAAACAATTTCTAATTATAGAATTGCAGGAATACTATGAATTTATAAATAGAAAAAAATATGGCTCAAAATCAAATATCTAACATAACCATAAATGAAATGAAAGATGCACCAAACAAAAAGGAGGAGAAATGATTACAAACGAAATATGAAAATATAATATGACATGGTATAAAAAAATTATAATGACATATTATATGAACGCTTAAAATTCCTCGGTCCGGGTTAGAATTGCCAATGTAACCCATGTATGTCGTAAAAGGTATTGAAAGGGATACCCAGTGCCCGGGGGTATAGCATGATGGGGTAAAGTCAGACTTCTCCCTATAGGTGACAGTTGTCTTTGTGCCTCATGGTCAAGGACAAAAGAAGCTGCCTTTTTTTACTTTTTATCATGACCACGGGTTAATGGACATTGTCTAGAACAGGGGTGGCCAACCCGCGGCCCGCCTTGAATATTTTTGGGGCCCTTGAGATTTATCACACTTTTACAATATATATTTATTTTGTAATGGTCAAACTAGTGAAAAACCGATACATTAAATAATACATAATGTGTGCATCCATATATTCAAAAATTATCAGTCTAAATTATGAGAAAAATTAATTTTGATTTTAAAATAATATTCTTACGAATATATGACAGATATTGCCTGTTTTATTTATGGATTTACAGTTATGAGTTCGCAGAATAATTTTCTTCATTAATTCACAGAATAATTTAATTCTTTAATTTCATGTTTAGTGTTATATATTTCTTTACAATGTGCGTTTAGTATCATTATTCTTATATTATATATGTTTGCATGTAAGAATAATAGTAAACATAAAAATAATAACTCATTATGTTTCAATTTTTCACTCCAAAAAATGTCTAGGGGGAGGGGGGTCTAAATCTAATATGGAGATGTATAATTTTACATGCGGCCCGTGGAGTGGCCCACAAGATCGTTTGGGTTGACCACCCCTGGTCTGCATGTTGTGTTGATCAAGTGGTATAAGAAACAACAACAACAACTTTTAAATTAACAAAATGGTTTGCTTAAAGTAAAGATGTTATAATAGAGAAATTCAGTTAATATTTCGGGTATTATAATTTGATATGATTAATTGTTCATTTTCTTTATTAAAATTTATCTAATACATGATTTTTTATGTGGTCCGTGAGTAGTGAATTTTATTTTTCAAGCACTGAAACATTGGGGATATTAAACGGTTTAATGTATGGCATGGTATACAAAAATTATACTGGTGAATAATACTTAACATAAGGGGCCTGATGGCCGAGTGTCTAGCGCTCTGGCTCGGTACAACAGGTTTCGGGTTCGAGCCCCGGCAGTGCCATGAATGTTTGTAGTGGTTCGGAATCAACTTTAAGTAGTAGGTTCCCATCTAATAGGATCGTAGAGCGTTGTAGGGGTATCTATTCGCGTCCGTAGCATATCTATAAGCTACACAAAGGTTAACTGTCTCTGTATTGCTAGCCGAATATGATTTAATGTAATGATAATAATAATAGCAGGGGCCTGATGGCCGAGTGGCTAGCGGTCTGGCGCTCGGTACCATAGGTATCATGTTCAAGTCCCGGCGTTGCTCATGGCTGTTTGTAGTGGTTCGGAATCCACTTTAAACCGTAAGTCCCGGTCCTAATAGGATCGTAGAGAGTTGCAGGGGGCATTGTTACTCCGCGTCCGTGGTTTATCCTCAAGATACACGTGCTCCGTGGGTAGTGTAAAGTGAGTAACGTCTGTACAGCCCTTATGGCATAAAAAGAACACGATCTATTTGCCAGCTGCATTAGAAAAAAAATAATAATAGCTGTATTACTAGCCGATATGATTTCATGTAAGGATATAAAATCATATCGGCTAGTAATACAGCTTATTATTATTTAATTATCATTAAATGATGATAGATCTAACTGCTTAATATTCCTCCAAAATATATCTGACACAACCCCATCAAACGACAGGATGATTTCCAATTTCACTCTAACGAGGTTGTTAAAAGGAGAAAACGCATATATCGAAAGCTCTTGAAAACTCACTCCAGCATCATATATAAGTGACGGCGAATAAATAATGACGGCGGGCACAAAGGCCCATAGAAAAGGAAGTTAAACGGCTGTTTATTTTGAAAAAAATGGTTTTTCTAAGAATAAAACTCACTGGGCATGCATTTATTTTGTTCGTGACGGTTTGTGATAAAAAAAGTGCCTATTTCTTTTCTTTTTCATAAGCCGAATGGTTTCAATTTCTTCTTCAATTTCAGATATATGTGCTGGATTATAAGTTTTATTCATTTACGCAGTGCTTAATAAATTAAAAAATTAAAAGAAATTGAATTTTTATACTCAAAAATATAACTTATTTTTTTCTTTTTATTATCGTGAAAGTATAATAATTGTTTTTATCAATGAATTCAAAATTAGGATTTCCATACTGTAAAAGTAGTAAAGTAAAAATTCTTACGGGTACATTTGAAAATTTTAAAAATATTACACATGATCTTCAAGGTAGTTAAAAGTTATATAATTTGCAAAAGGAATACTTAATTGAGAGAACTATACTATAAGAAGTATTTTATTGTAAACACGTGAAAAAAAATCTTAACATTGCGCCTATGTTTCTGATTTAGATTTCCATTTATTTATTTCTGGACTTAAAATGAAATTCAGGTTTGATTTGGTTTGGTTCGTCGTTTTATTGCCATTTTATGCATACTTTAGGCCAGGGTCTCCAAACTACGGCCCGCGGGCCAATTCCAGCCCGCCAGTGTCATCAATCCGGCCCGCGACAGCTTATAGCTTATTGGTGCTGTAATAAGTTGGATAAAAAAAAAAAAAACACAGAATGATAATAACTCGGTTTTATTTACTTGCTAGGTAAAGCAATGACAAGCATAATACGCCGGAAACTTAACTTAAGCATAACAATTAACAAATAATTGAAATGAATCCCTCAGAATATAAACTAGGAATATCTCGCGGTTACCCTCGGTAGTTATATTGAGCTAAATTAACACACTGAATGAAACCGTGGGGTATCTACTTGTAAAAATGCTAATGATATTTATATAAATGGGATTTTTCACTGACAATAGTTTGTAGTTAGCAAGCGTATGCTCGCTCAAAATTATAGATAATGGGAGAGGCCCTAAATGGTTTTGGCCCTCGGTACAGTGGAATTTCTTAGTGAATGTTTAGCGAATTTCTTTTCCTGAAGGACTTTTAGAAGTAACATATCGCATTTGTGTGCTGCATATTAGAAAAGTTGGAAAACTAGGACTGCCTGATTCCACTGCGAGACTCTTACAAACTTTACCATAATCCGTAAGTTTCCTCATTTCTTAAAGCAGTAACTGCATCGGAAGTTACAAAAATATCTGAATATAAGCCCATCTGCATGCGTTACCATTAGACACGTTGAGTCACACTACTATATTGATCCACTAAAGGAAAATATTATGAAGTAACATGTTTACTATATTACGTGTTTAAGTTGATAATCTCATAATTAAATCTAAAGGCAAAAAGTGGCACACTATTCAAGGCAGCTAGAAAATCTATATCACGTAAAGAGACGTTTGTCAACACTCGATTAAGAATCGGACACGATTGCGTAACACCTAAACAGCATAGGTAACCACACCTTGAACACTTGCTCAATATGTAGAACTGAACAATGAATGCAAAATATCTTTTTTGAAATATCCAGGACTGAACCGGGAGGCTTAGCGCCAAGGAGAAGTTTTGTAATTGTATTGGGAAGCCAGAGGCCTCATGTGTACTAAATTAAAGTGTCTACCCCCTTTATTTATTCTACCCCTTTGACTTTTTGTGGTGTGTGAGACCGACTTATTGTCGATTGCTGTCTTGCTGTGTATTTGCTTTGTTTTTGCCTGTTCCTTCTTTGTGTGTGTGATCCTTATTATAATGGATTGATTTTCAATAAAGCCATATGTTACAACAACAATAACACGTTACGTTTTTACTCCTTTTTATTATAAACAAATGGAGTAAATTTACTGTCTTCAAAAAAATTTTGTATTTAAATGTATATAAATGTAATCCAAGAATTTCCTTAATCTAGAACTGATTCGATTTCTTTATTTATTAATGGGCCTTTCGTCTCACTTATGTATACATCGAATAGACCTACAAAGTATGATGAAGAGAGTGAATTGACTGTATGTGGTACCTTTGAGGGTAATTAACCCACATATGATTGCCACATGGGAGAAATTTCAATAAAATTCCAACAGGCAACCTTACGAATGATGTGAGAATCTATACATATTGTCACCATTACTAATGAGTCCACTGTTTTCTAAAAGCATTAATGTATCTCTGTTTCAGTGGATTCTGTTAGTGGAATTGGACATAAGTTGAATTTATTTGAGAATATTACTACTGAGTTGGTAATGCTAGCTCCTAATAATTTATGCATTATAAGTAATTATGATCTATGCTACGAAATCTATTGAAGAATTTGACATAATAATAAACAAATGCACTCTAGTTAAAAGCAGTTCACTTTTATTGTTTCATTCAAAATGATTTATGTTTTTCATTACACTAAAGCATTTTAATGTTATTTATGACTAACTGAATTTACCCAGGAGGGGCGTCCATCAGCTACGGACGTGCTGTAACAATACCCCCGCAACGCTCACGTTGGACAGGGACCTACGGTTTAAAGTAGATTCCGAACCACTTCAGGCATCCAGGCACCGCCGGAACTCGAAACCTGGTACCGAGCGCCAGAGCGCTAACCACTCAGCCATTCAGGCCCCTTTATTGATAAAAATCTTTTTTATAATGAACAGAATTTCAAATTTATGTATTAAATTAAAATAAAACCTCAAAAATTATTAATTAAAATTACATCTGTTAATAATATATTTAAATAGAACATAATTAATAAGATTAAGATTAAATATGTATAACATTTATTAAACTTGCAATTATTAATTTATAAATAAAAATAAAATGCAAAATTTTTTGAGGTTTTATACTATTATATCTATCGAAATAATAATAATGTATTAATAATCTTGGTAATAATGTATTGCATATTTCAATACACATTTTAACAGTGCTCATACGAAGGCCCATAAATCTTGAATCCTTTAGTTTAAATTTAATGAAAATTTTACATTATGAAGTACTAGCTTATATTCATTAATTGCGTTTACGAAATTATGCTAATAATTCCCATAGATATGGTAATTTAAACCAGCCCAAGTTCAAAGCAGAGTTATTAAACATTCAGTAGATAGCAAACAGGGATATGTAATGAAACAAAGATGTTGCAGTATTACATAAATTTTCATAATTTCGATGTTTTTAGTGTTATGTAATGTAATATAATCTGTTGTGACGTATAAATTTCAGACAGGATTTTTAACTGGAAAGCTAAATTCATAATATTTTTTTTTAATCTGTATTGCTAGTAAAATATTATTAAACCAAAATGTTTTGAATATATTAAGATTTACATAATTTTAATTAAGTGTAAGTGAAATAATTAATGTTAATTTAAATTTTAAATTAATTATGCTGTCTACTTCGCGAAATTTGACTAGAAGTAGAGAAACATTTGGCAGTATACAAACATAATTATAATTTGTTATTGTCAAACAATACCTGACCTCTGTCAGGTATTGTTTGACAATAGTCTAAATTGGTCTGAAACTAAAAAAAAAAAAAAAAAAAAAATTAAATTAAAAAAAAAATCAAACACTGCTTTTCTATTTATAAATATTTAAAAGAATAATTATATTCTGCGAATATTCGAAGTAATTAAGAACATAAATGAATTACGTAGATTACTCAAAAGCAAATGTAATTCAGAAATCAGTAATTGCCAGGTGTAACTAAATAAACAGGGTGATTATAATTAAAGTCCCACTTTAGAAATGCTGTAAAAAAGAACGACTCGTCACAATGAGTTCAAATTTGAACTGAAGAAGGGAAACGGTACGGCATTAAAAGTTCCAAAGTATATTAATAGATGGTGCTGAAAACGGCATAAAGAAAGTGAATTCGGCTGACAATGATATTTTAAATCGAAATGGCAAATATATTTGGCATGAGTTGCGCATTAAAAATAACTGTAGTGTTCAATGTGCTTGATTGTTTCAGTTTTTTGACGGAAAAAATGACTTTCAAGTCATTCAACAGTTGAGAGACACTTTTAGTGGAAAGCCCATCTGCCACATCAAGGTCATTCCAAATTGGATGAGAAAAATCGGTGAAACTTTTTTTTGATGCCATACCATTTTCCCTTGTTCAAGTATCAATTTGAATTCATTGTGACGAGTGGTGCTTTCACAGCATTTTTTGAACTGGGAATCACCCAGTATACAGAATTTGAGAAAAATAAAACAGATCCTATAAATCGTTTGCAGAAAAAAATATTTTTAAAAAAATATAAGAACGTTATTTAATTTTAGTTTAAAAATAGTTTAGATTTTTTTATCTTCAATATAAAAAGTGAAATTTTTGTGAATAAATTTCAAAAGAATTATATGTGAACATCTTTTGAAAAAAAGGAATAGGGATAAATAAATGCATCTGGAATTTCTACTAATGCAAAAGAAAATTGATTCGAAAAAGAAATCTTTAAATGTATAAGTCTTTTCCCGCACTTCGACGTTTAACCAGTAACCATAACTTTTTAAAATATAATATCGAAATGGAATAGAAGTTCTGCTCAGTGATCCGAATTGATGGAAAGGATATTTCAACGATTCGATTTTCGTTGCTATGGAATTGCATGGCCTGACGTCACATTCTCGAATAGTTACCTTTACTAATGGTGAACCGTTCAGTTATTCCTGAAGTTAAAAATATCAATTTCACACTTCATTTGCCTTTTCCTACAAAAGGGAAAAAAAAAGTATTGTATCTAAACTAAGAATCTGTTCTATGTAAGCAATCTTATTATGCAATTTAAAAATCCTTAAGCTATTTAGATCATATTACATTTAATGTCTCGAATAAATATTATTTAGTCACTATACCAAACAAAAGCAGGAATAAATTAAGAAAATATAAACAATTGCAAAACCAGAAATATAACTTCAATTTATTCCGGATAATACGTTAGGATTTATTAGATATAGTATTTTAGCAGAGAATATTTCTGAATGTAAATAAATCTATAAATATAATAAAGTTTTTCAATATGATTTAGCGGCGTATCAAATTTGTCTGCTTTTAAAAAAATTTCGAGAGTAATTTCGAAATATTTTGTTTGATACAACTAACTTCATTAAATACTATTATTTTCAATAGAATATTTGTATTTTGTATTTATTTAATTAATTAAAATAATTCCATAACTAAAGATCAGGTAAACAAATTATTTAAAATAGTTTAGTATTAAAAAGTTTTCAAATACTTGGTTTAAATTATTCTACGGGGCCTGAATGGCCGAGTGTCTAGCGCTCGGTGCCAGAGGTTTCAGGTTCGAGTCCCGGCGGTGCCATGGATGTTTGTAGTGGTTCAGAATCCACTTTAAGCCGTAGGTTCCGGTCTAATAGGACTGTAAGAGCGTCACGGAGCAGAAGTCAGACTTCTACCTACAGGTGCTCCATCAGAACAGAAGTTGCATCCCTCTTCCCTCCTTTCATGAGGGACATGACAACAACAACAAACGATTCTACGTTTTTTATAATTAAACGTTAACAAACGTCAACTACATAAGACATTAAAAGAGAGCGAATTAAATGATGTAGATTCAGGAGGCCAACAAGATTTGTCTCATCATATAATGAAACGAATCATCCTTCGAGAAATAAATGCACATCCAAAATTATTGGTAACAATCACTCAGTAGAACGTTACAGGGCCTGATGGCCGAGTGGTTAACCCTCTGGTGCTCAGTACCTCAAGTGAGTCCCAGTGATGTTTGCAGTGGCTCGGAATCCACTTTGAACTGTATGTCCCCATCTTATAGGACCGTTACAGAGCTCAATCAGACATCTTCTCAGCCACATCATTCCCAAACTGTATGGGGATAACTCAGCTCTAGGCACAGTGATGTGGTGTGGTGTAGTAGTAGTAGTACAGTGATATGGAATATGAGTAAGTCCGAAAATACACTGGGAGAAAATGAAATCCTATCACAAAGAAGAAATTTATTTATAGAATTGAAATTTAAACAAAGCAGTTTGTTTAGGTGATATATTTATTAAATTCCTACTATTAGTTCACACTTTCCCTATATATATCTTGTTCAAATTTTCAATCGTTCATAAAATATTTTTATTCATCCACTCAAGTTCAAATATTTTTTTTTTTTTGAACTTGTAGTGGATGACACTTTTGATGTTAATACAGTTTTTTCAAATATTAATTCATTAATTAAATTTTTTTTTTTTAGATTTAAGTTGCATGTATCTAATAATAGATGGCGCCAGATGTAAGAGGAAAATTTAACTTTATTTATAAGGACTTTTTTTGCAATATAGTGAAAAAATGTAGGAATTGCCTTTTAAAAAAAGTTTTTTTATATTACTTGTTCGATTAAGCTTCAAGGTCAGATATTGAGTATGCACGAGAAGACCCATTTCAAATGTGAAATGGCGGGGAATTAATAATTTCTGTTTTAGAAAATATAAAAAAATAAGCAAAATAAGCTAAGGGCACTTTACAAAAACTAATTCTTAAATCCAAGAGATTAAGTAGAATAATTTCTGTACCCAAAGTTCCTCTCAGTATAGAACTCCTTCAAAAGTAGTTGCAGCGACAAAATTCCCTAGCAATTTTGTTTAAAAGCAGCCTTTCTCAACCTTTAAGTATCATTATTTTCATCGCATCAAATATCTTTTTAAACTATAACAATGTGCACAAATAATAAAAATATTTTGACGTTAAAGGTAAACTAAAATCTTAATCACAAACCTCACAAAATACTAAGAATAAGTAAACTTGATATTTGGCAACATTCATCCACTCACTGTATTGGCAAAACCCCGAATCAGTGCCTCTCTATTGCGCGCTGTCTTACGTCCACCATATCTGACATTCTCGCTGCTACGAGAGAATTCCGATTTGTTTCGAACATTCTGAAATGTCTGCACTATCGCAACGTAAACGTGCATAAATGCTGCACTTGGTTCAATTCCGGAATGTGTATGTTACAATTTGAGTTAATTGCAAATCACTGTGTAAAATATATGCACGGCTGTAGATTTATATTGAATCATGGATAAATTTTTAGATTGATGTAAGCGAGCATTAGAAAATAGTGAAAAATCAATTAGAACACAGACGAATGAAGCTACAAAAATAAAACGACGAAAATATTCTGAAGAATACTTAAATTTGGATTTACCAGCATTGAAGTAAATGGAGAAAAAAAGTCATTGTGTACTATTTGCTAAGTCAATTTACTCGACATTTGAAAACACTTCTAAAGTGAGTACTTTAAAAAATCCGGAGAATTCTTCAAATTAACATTAAAAGCACATGAAAAGCAAAAACAATTTAAAAATAAAGTTTTTCCTGTGATTGAATAACCTTACTTGCTTCTTATAAAGTTTCATATAAAATAGCCAGTTTTAAAAGCCTCACACCATTGGCGAAGAGCTTATTTTGCCAGCTGCACTTGATCAGCAATGTTTGGAGATGAAACCTTTTCGAAGCAACTGCCGTCCATATCTCTCTATCGAATGATACTGTCCTCCTTCAAATTATTGTTATATCCGAAAATGTACAGCATTGAGATTTTTGAGAAGTTTCATGCCAAATTGATTTTTTAATTCATCTTGATGAGGCAATAAATAGAAATATAGATACTAATTTCATTGTCTATCTATTTTTGTGTTGGTGTTAGTAGTAAAAGACCTTTTTCTGCAAAAAAAACGAAACAAAAAAACATCAAAGGCACTCAAAGGCAAGAACGCAGAAGCACAAAAACTTGCATTATTTCTATTCTAAATGATTTCATAAGGGAAGAAATAGGAAAAATTGAGAATAGAATGGAATAGATAATGGAAATGCAGAATGGAAAAAATATATCGGAGAATGGAGAATGGAAAATAGAATAGAATGGAAAAATTGAGCCGGAATATTCACCAATTGTGCTTCTTCAATGTCTGGAAGATTCCAAAGCATAATATCACTTGTTGAAACAAAAATCTCCACAGTGTGTCTGTACACATTGCATAATCCACAGAGAGTTCTTGCTTCTAAGCAAATGAGTTATGGTCTGAATATTGTGCTAAAGACGGTTGTAACCACAGTAAATTATATAAAAAAATGAGACCTTAACATAAGGAATCTTTTCTGCACTTTATGCAATACTTTCACCATTACTGTTTCATTGCAAGACAAGATGATTAATTCGTCGGAAATATTTGTAACTAAGAAATGATATCACATTTTTTTCCAGAAGAAAGAAAACTGACTGGAAGCCGATAAATTTCAAGATAAAATACTCCCTCAGATTTTTACATTCAGTGGCACAGCAATATAATTTTCAACCCATGGACCAGATGGAATATTATCAAATTAACGAACTTTATAAAAGAAAAGGAACAACAGAATCATCTCTGAAATACAAATTGCATCCTCTGCGCCCATTCCATCTCTAGAAACCAAAGTGTTTCATTCTCTGAATGAAAGTCGTCATAATATTTTGTATACAATGCCATACTTTATTTTTCACAGGTTAATCAGCATTAGTTTTTTTCTTCTGTATTGTATACTTCGCGTTTCACTTATGCCTATGTTAATTACACAGTATCGTGATGTGTTTTTCTTTTGTGTATTATAATTAATTCCTATATTCATGTGAATCTGTAATTGCAAGTTTTTTTTTTTTACTTCTCAATCCTCGTGTTTTTTAACTGACTTTACAATTAGCTCTATGTACAGAGGTGAGATGTTGAGTAACATAAAGTAGAGGTAGCATAAAATGCTGTCTCAAGTAGACCGGACCTCGATGAAATGGACGACTATTGTATTTGCCGCATAGTTGTTGCACATTGCGCTGCATATTCGGCAGAAATTAGAGTTATGCTCACACCAAATTGGCATGCCGAATGATAATAAATCAACTACTTTGGGGACAGTTCCCGGATTTAGTCAAATAAATATGTAACCTAGATAAATGCTCTGCTTAAATTTAATTCCTCTAAATTGATTTCTTCTTGGTGCTGGAATAAAATTTTCCGCCAGTATAGTTCACAGAATAATTCGATCAATCATATATCATGGACGAGTGTCAAGCAAAAAATTCTTCATTAGTATAAAAAAACATAATTTTATTTATCAGAAACATTAAAAAAAGATTTTTGTCATTGATATATTAGCTGATGATAACAAATTTGATGCATTCTGAGCTGAAATTGCATAATGATTTTAAGAAAATTGAAAATTCAATTTCAAAAATTGAAACTTCAATTTTATTAACATAGCGATGCTGTAATTATGGTGTAGAGGTGCATCTTTTTCGTTGAAGTAAATTAGAATTTATTAATGGCACTATGAATTAATAGAGTTATACCCAATCTTAAACAAAATTTTAAAAAAAATCTGTGGAAAAGTAGAGACTAAAATACATCTCCAAATTGTATTAGGATAATAACCTTCAGCATACTCCATTGAATTTTAGAATGAGGTTGCTGCACAAGTGCAAATAGAATGTTTAAATATTCCCTCAGACAGTATATTTAAAATCCTTTAGAATTTGAAAATATACCATTTCTTTAAAGCAGCAGAAATCTTTATTGCAGAAAAGTTGAATTGCATAGCGCAAATTAATTCAAACTGTTTGAAAAGTGGTATTAATAATTAACTAACAAAGTATTAAGTATTATTTAATTAAACGTTCAACATTTTTATTGAATTCTTTTGAGAATTATCTATTAGAAAATTCCTATTATTAATAATCATAATATTTAATTAAATAAATTAATAAATAATAAATATAGATTTAATATATAATTAAATAGATTTATTTGAATTCATTATATAAATGAAAATTGTTTTTATTTAATTATATTAATTTATTTTTCTTAATATTGGCTGGCTTCTTAATATTAATTTCTCTGGCGCTCGGAACCACAGGTTTCGGGTTCGAGTCTGGCGGTGCCATGTATGTTTGTAGTGGTTCGAATCCACTTTAAACCGTAGGTTCCCGGTCTAACGTGATCGTAGAGCGTTGTGGGGATATTGTTACTTCGCGTCCGTTGCTTATCTTTAAGCTACACCCACCTCCTGGGTAGTGCTAAGTGAGTAACGTCGATGCGGCGCTTGCCTTAAGGCGTCAAAGACAACAATCTATGTGTTTGCCAGCTGCATTAGAACAAAAAAATTTTTTTCTTAATATTTTTATCGAACAATTTTATAAAAATCATATCTATCAGAAAACATTTGTGGGGCCCCATATTTCATATTGATGTGATGTTAAGATTAAAAAAGATAAAACATATTTTCTATCATCTGAAATTAAATAATAATGCACAAAAACTGCTTGAACTTGAAAATTAATGGCTAATTAAAAAGGAATTTTGGTTGGAAAAAAAAATTAAAATGCAATTTTTTTGACGCAGAATTGCTTTTGGGAAATTCAATTTATTTTCATTATTTATCTTATTATTATGCTAAAACATTCTCTGCTTTATGTGTTTAAAACATTTTTTCTTGTAATTCATATCAAAAAAATGTTTATTATGTTTAATTAATTTTTTTGATTTGTTGTTTCGAACATTAAAAAAAAAAAAAAAAAATTTCGTCTTATTTGTCTCCAAACATTTGACAAAGACCCATAATTTTTCATAATTTTTTATAATCTAGATAAGAAATTTGATGAAAAAAACAAGTTGTAAATAATTAACATGTATATTTACTTAAGTATGATTAATACCACCTTAATTATAATTAAGAAATTATTTAGTTTTTTTTGCACGAATACTAAATTCTTTTGCATTTTATGCAAAATGTAAAGAGACAATATAAGTAAAATGCGATTTTTTTCTTGTGGTTATTTAATTAAAAAAATCTTTTAAGAAAAGTAAAGTTTTTTACAAGTCTGCAAGAAAGATGAAAAATAATATTAAGAGATTTGCCCACGAACAAGATTTAAAAGGATTTTACCTTAGAAATATGCGCTGGATTGTAATTTTAGTTCACTGAAGCAGTGATTTATGTATTTAAAGCGATTAAAGATTTTGAATTTTTTTTATACTCACGAATATTAATAATTTTTCTCTTTATTATTATAGAACTGTAACAATTATTTTCATCAGTGAACTCAAAATTAGGATTACTGTACCTTCAAAGTAAAATGAATAAAAAATGTTTACAGAGATATTTTGAAAATGTTTGAAGAGGCATTTTGCTAATCTTACTCAGGATCAAATTTCTTTATGGATTTAAACACCTCTCTTTGCAAAACAATAAAGTAACATTTTGTAAAATTAATTATTGTCAGAAACTTTAGAATTAGTAAGAAAATTTAATATATTTAAGAAATAGTTTACGGTAATAGAAAATTATTTATTAAGATTGAGACAGATTTATTAAGATTGTTTACAGTCTTCACATTGAAATAATAAACTTCTTAGCACTATTTTATTAGAGATAATTGTATTTGAAAAATATTGATGGCAAAGGGGCAGACTGTTAAAGAGACTAAAATAAAGGGTGTCTGATTAGACTTCTTTTTATGTGTATCTAAATTTGCAGTGCTTAAAAAAGTAATATATAGAAGAATGAATAATGAATATTGTTGAAAAAATTATTTTCCTTATTTTAAATAAAAAATAATAAATGAGTTCAAAAATATTTTTTAAAACTATTTAAAGAAATTATCTTTTGAATGATGCTATCTATTTTATTATCTTTACATATGTTATTATGCTTATTTATTTTATTATTATCTTTATCTATTTTATTATTTTTTATCTGATTACCTTTATCTATTTTCCTTTTTATTGTTATCTATTTAGGTTTTCAAAATTCGAGGAACTAAAAATTATAATATTTTATTAAAAAATTAAAGAAATTAAGTAAAAACACTAAGAAAATGCAGCTTCAAAAGAAAAAACAACAACTTTGTAATGTTCTGTGTCAAAAATATACAAAATGTTAGTAAATTCAACCATTCCTGCCAGCATCGTCAAATGGGAGCTTTTCATTGGCCAACATGCTCGATGATGACTCAATTCGACCCTCTTGCTTCCTTTAGCTGTAATAAATAATTAATGTATTGAGTATAATTGCTGTTTTTGGTAATTAATGGTCATTTACGACTTTAGAAGCTTAAGAACGTCTTGCTTCACTGTTTCGAATTTGACTTTCTGCAATGTATTCAAATTTCACAGGCAATGGATTACAAAGGCTCATGTTCAACAATCTTCATACGTAGAATTCATTCTGTTCGACTTCTATTTGCCCAATGACTCAACATCGTAATTTTTCAGATAAATGATGTCGAAAATTCATATCTGTAACCGACTGTCTTTGAATACCCTTACTCAGCTTCCATTTATAAAAAAATACAGACTGTTTTCAGACTTATTTCGATTTTTCTTGTTTGAAAAGTCTCCAATAACGTTAAACGGTAGAACTGAACTAATAAAGCTTTTAATATTCTGATGCACTATTATTTTGCGTATATTGCCCAATTTTTCTGAAAATGTACTTATTTTTGGGCCTGCAATCGAACTAAACTGTTCCTTATTTTTTTGAAATAATTTTATAAACAATATGGATAAAAGAACGACAATTTTGATAAATAATATTTTTGTAATTGCGCAAGGCCAGTATTAAAGTGATTAGTGAATTATGTATTGATGTCGATAACATGCTTTTAAAAAATAACAACAAATATTTCACACATATATTTATCGAAAATCTGTGTGTAAAATTGGATTTTCAAATAAAATCATGCATTCTATTTTTCTGAAGTATTTGAAATGTTTTTAAATATTTTATATGGTTCCTTACTATATAGTTATTTAGAGTTTAATACTGTCTGTAATTTGAATTAATATGTTTGCAAATAGGATTTAATAATGTAATAAATTGAAGATAAGTAGGTTGAAAACTGTCAAGGTTTGCTTAAAATAATTCTTATTTTAATAAAAGTAATTTTTAACATGTACTCATTAATATTTGATAATTAAAAAATGTTTCTGAAATGAATGTTATTTGTTTTAATTACATGCAATGCAAGGCTTGTAGCAATTAGCAAAATAATCATGAATAAATATTGGAGTGCTATAACAGTAGATGAAACAGTTAATATTAATTCTCGGATTTTCTTTTCGAATATAAATTTTCTAAAATTATGGTTTTTAAAAGATGTGGAAAAATCAGCAAAGCAAGACATATTTATAGTATATGCAAAAATACTAAAAATTTCTTACACCATGACATGCAATTTCTTTAAACCATTGAATTTATAAATGATTATATTCAATCAATTAGAGAAGAAAATAAATCTTAAAAAATATTTATTTCAAAGGAAAAACAAACATTTCAAACTATTTTAACATCTTTATAAATGCGTATTTTTATTAATTATTTTATTATTATGAATATAACTTACTAAACTAAGTATATGTACATATACTGTGCATATGTAACATTGCAAATGTGGTCATAAAAATACATATTTTGAGGAATATGCAAATGCGCAAGTTTATGCAGATGATCTGAAACGCAAGTTGGCCACGAAGAAGATGGAAGGAAAGGAAATGGCGTGTGAACCAACAATCGCTGCACTCTGTCATCTGAAGAATACAGAATTTCGTGAAATTCTACGCTTCAGAAGACGCGTGCATTTTGAGAGATGCATTTCATCTGCAATGGCAATATATTTTTTTTTACCTATTTTACCTTTTTTCGCTGAGAGTAGCAATAGAAAAAGTAGTAATATTTTTGTATGTAGTTCTCTATATGAAGAAATAAAGGTGTATACTTTTATGGAAGGTTTATTAATTGGAAGGATTTATTTTTAAATGGCGACATGATGCACACTAATTCTTTTCTCATCTATTGCATTATCCAAAGAGAATATCTATCAAGTAAATATTTTAAAACATTCTATATTTTGGTGATGGTTTTTAAGAATTTCATTATTTACAATCATTCAGAATAATTCATTGAGCGGAACATTAGGATTTTGAACAATTTTTTTTTAACGAGAAATAAAAAGAAAATAATTACTTTTGGCCACTCCTTATGTTTCTTGGACACCTTTTAATACATGAATCAATAACCATCAGTTATGAAACATGGTGTGAAGCCTGTTTCATAATTGATGGTTATTGATTTTAATATTAAAAGATGTGTTCATGAAATTGCCGAGTAATTTTAGAAATTTTACAGTCCTCCTTTCAAAAAGTTGTATATTTAAATAAAATTACATATTTATTCTATTTATAGACAATCTTTATGTTAAATTTCATGTTAAAAAATGTTAAATGTTAAAAAAAAATAATATTGGTTTGAAAGTTGGAGGATTCTAAATATCATTAATTTAGTATGCATCTCATCTATTCCTTTTCAAATTATAGTTAAAGTCCTTTTCAACTAATAAATCCAGTATTGTCAAGCCATGAGATGAGAGTTAGAGGGGGAAAAAATCAATATTTGGAAATAGGTCCCATTATATTAAAATTCCAGGGAGATTTTTTTTTGGTTAATTAACTTTTAAAAGTGCTGTTAAAATGTGTATTTTAAAATTGAGAGTTCCTCCTTTCAATTGAAATCTTTGTCTGAGGCAAGTCTGTTAAACTTCTTCACAAATAGTCAGTTCTCGGTATTTAATTAAAGTTATAAAATTCAAAGATCTTACTTGACATTCCGTATCTGCATGAAGATTCGAAGTTTCAAAGGATTCTTAATTTTCTTATTCTTGATGGAATTTCTGAGAAATGCACAATCTGTCAGCTATTCACTATTTAAACTTTCATAGATTTTATTCCAATGAATAGAGACAGAATAGATTTTAAGATAAAATTCTGATGAATTAATTTAAAGCAATTGTAATGCCAGTTTTAATCACACATTTCTAAGGATTTTTTTAATCAACTTAATTTTTTAATTTCCTCTGTGTTTTTCAACAAGATGTAGATTCAAGCCCTACTCCTCAAGCCAAATGAAAGAACAATTCTAATCCAAAGATTTATGATACACATAACTGGTGTAGTCACCAAAGATTTTTTTTTTTTTTTTGCTTTTTGCATGGCTTTCTCATTTCCACTTGCATTCAAAAGTGATTGATGGGGTGTTTTTCCTTTAATGTTGTAATATAACATAATTATTCTGGAATTCTATTTATGTTATTGTGCAAATTATTTGCGTCAATTTCCGTCTCTCTAACAGATCACAGTTTGGCGAATTCGTTTTTCATCATGTGGTAGAAATAGTTGCCATTTGAAGATGGATCTCAATTGGCATTGGACGTTTTCGCTGTGTTTTACTGTTGATAGATAAGCGGCCTGATGGCAGAGTGGCTAGCGATCTGGCGCTCAGTACCACAGGTTTCGGGTTCGAATCGTCATGGATGTTTGTCAGTGTCATGGATGTTTGTAGTGCCATGGTGCTATAGATGTTTGTAGTGGTTCGGAATCCACTTTAAACCATTCTTATATGACCGTGGGCGTCACATCATTCAGACGTAAACTGGAAAGGATTCAAACTGTAGGCTGTAGGCACAGGATGTGATGTGGTGTAATAATAGTGTTGATAGGTAATGTTTATTTAATATACGAAGCAGCTGCGGTAAATTAAGACACACTTAAAACTGAGTGTTTGCGGCAAATGGAGCCCCGATACATGGCTAAAGTTTTTAATTATTGTAAAAATTCTAAGCTATCCATAGTTGTGAGATCGATGCTTGCCAAAAAGAAAAGAAAAGTGTTAATAAGAAATATTTGTGTAACGGGGAATACAGTCCAGATGGCTCCTTGCATGTGGGAAAATAACCTTTAGCCCATATATGGACACATATTGGACCTGCAAAAGGATTGTCGGAAACTACTGATGTATCGCCAAGAGTCGCCCAGTTGGGGCTCATAAATGGTTTTTAATTGAAACCAATGGTTGGCGAGAGGCGGTTCTGTAGGTGTTGAGCCTGGACAACATGGGGATATATTTGTGGGTTAAATAGAACAACATAAAATAAAAAGGACACCCGGGAAAAAAAAAGGAAACTTGAAGAAAATAGGAAGATTTAGCTAAGAAGGGCGAAATCATATTGAAAAAGAAGTTGAACGGAAACGAAGAGATGACTGGAAGAGTAAGAGGACCACCAAAATAAACCGAAGCCTGCCCTCCAGTGAAAACGAGATATCTAAGCACCATAATGAGAAAGATGAAAAACAGAAAAAAATGAGTGAACAGGAAGGATCCTAAATCCCGAATTTGATCCAAAATCATTAGACCACACCAGAGATCATAATTTCTCCCAGCGATGATAACTCGAACTATCCATGAGTCAACCTTCCCTACTGTAGCACTTCTGAGGCAAAAACCATAGTAGATGATTATATTCTTTATCGCCTTGCTGCTAAGTTTCCCAAGAGCCAGATAACTACATATCTGTGAGTTTTTTCAATTCCTTCTATTAGCTCACACTCTCCTATATATATCTTGTTCAAATTTTCAATCGTTCATAAAATACTTTTTATTCATACACCCAAGTTCAAATACATTCTTTTGAAGTTGCAGTGGATGACACTGGATGCCAATACAGTTTTTCAAATATTAATTCAGTAATTCAATTTAATTAATTCATTTTAGTTTTCTCATATTTAAATTGCACACATCTATCAATAGATGGTGCCAAATGTAAAAGCAAATTTCAACTTTATTTGTAGAGGACTTTTCTGCAATATAGTGAAAAAAAATAGGAATTGACTTAAAAATATTTTTTTTTATATTGCTTGTTTTCTTTTATAATTTTCTGTTTCTTTTGGTAGACTCCCTCTAAAACTGAAACTTCGCTACTTTGCAGTTTGCTTTACAAAAACCTAAATTGTGTTTATGTTGACAAAGACAATGGTCGAGATGGGAATAGAAAATGTGTTTAGTTAATTCTAGTTGAAGTTTAATTATAATTGTCGTCTTTTATTTATTCTGTTGTTCTAGTAAATGTAATTACTTTTAGTAGCATGTTGTTAAATCTGCCATTTTGCTATTGAAATTCTTTTTGTTTTAATATATAAGTTAAAGTAATATGTTTTTATGTTATAATTTGATAGCAAATATGAATACTGCCTGTGTATTTATGTGTTGTTAGCATTAATTGCAGTTTAACACTATTTTAACACTATTATGAGCATTAATTGCAGTTTAACACTATTATGAGCATTAATTGCAGTTTAACACTATTATGAGCATTAATTATTGTTCTATTAACATGCTTTAATTTAATTAATAAAACTATAGTTTATTTTATTTAATTGATTAACTTTTATTTCATGTGTATGTGTTCTTTTTCTGTTTTTGTAAGGTATCGAAAGGGTTTCGATACTACAATGACAAATAAGTGGTGAGTTAATGCGTGATGTTTATGTTAATTTTGTTTTACATGGTTATCGTGGATCACAACGTAGAAGTTCTTTTCAGCAATATTATATTGATAGGTAATTTTAATTTTAAATAAATTTAAGTGATTGTTGATGGATATTTTCGAAAATAATTGTTGCGCAAATGGACTAAAGTCCATATACGACTAAAGGGTTCAATTATTGTAAAATTACTAAGTGATCCATAATTATGTGATTGATGCTTGCCAAAAGGAAAAGGGGGGGATAAGAAACATTTATGTGATGTGGGAGTGCAGTCCATATAGCCCCTTGAGGGGGGGAAAAACAACCTTTGACCCATATCTGGATCTTATTTGTGGAAAGGGGTTGTCGGAGACTACTGATGTACTGTCAGGGATTGCCCAGATGGGGCTGATAAATGATTTTTAATTAAAACCAATGGTTGGCGAGAGGCTGTCCTGTAGGTTTTAGGCTTGGACAATCAGTTGAAGAAATTGGCTGATTAAAAGGAAGAACATAAAAAAAGGCACACAGCCTTTGGAAGGTCCCCAATCTACCTATCTTCTTCTAACCTGACTTTATAATATTTACGATCTACAGATTTATGATGCACATCATCCACATACTACTGTGTCCAAAAAGTAAGACAATTTTCAATTCAAAATTCCCGGGACTTATGTAATTTCAATGTTTTGTCTTTTTTAGGTTGCTGGCACTGTCCTTGACCTCTGTGTTAAATGTGACGTCAAAATATTCATTAGTGTTCGAGTTACGATTGGTTTTGTAAGCTGCTAAAACTGATTCCGGCGATTTTTGAAATGTCTGAATTCATTGTGCATTCAATTTTGTTTACGGAAACGTATAGAATGGGGCACCAGACATTCAGTGAGCATTCCAATAAAGGAAAGAAATGTTTAGAAGTGGTATAAACAGTTCAAAGAAGGCAGAGAACGCGTTGAAGACGAAGAACCCTCTGGTCGATCCTCCACCTCAACCAACGAAGCTCACGTCAAAAATTAAAGATTCGAACCCCGGTTCTCTGAGTTTGAATAAGTCATCCCCAAGTCATACAGGGGCTTAGACCCTTCATATACATTTTTCAACACATTAAATTACCAAACCCATCCAAGCCTTTTACTCTAACACTGCTTATTAACCTTTCTGCAATTTCCATTAGAAGCTTTTACTTTCGATGATTCCCCATTTCCTCATGCACTGATGTGAAAGCTAAACTTTCCCATTAAGCATAACGAAAGCGCTTTTCAGTGAATTTAAGTTGAAATTTACGACCGAGAACTTTTCCGATAAGTGTTGTCTGTAATGGACCGAATGGGAACGAAATCGATTCTTTGTTACAAAGCCTTCCTCACTTCCGCCTTTGGCAAAATAAACCTTCTTAGGAAGGGACGAGAGAAACTGACACCGTACGTTATCTGGCATATTTCACGGCATCTTTATCTCTCTCTCCACCCCCCATCTTTAAGGTCATTGTCATCTTTCGGAGTTCGATGACCTCTTCGGATACGAAAAATCTGAGATTTCTACGAAAGGAAAATAATCAGAAAATCCGTGGTATTGTGTATATATAGCGACTGGATTGCATTGGCAATATTTTTGCCCTTTTTTTTTATCGCCAACGCAAGATGAATGAGATGAAGATGTCACCGAGTTCGCTTATTAGCGAAATGAGACGTAAACATCGAGGGTGTAAAAACAAGCCAAGCGTGTTGAATGTTTGGGCAGAAATAACAACACCGATCGGAAATATCGAGCTGTCGTCAGATTACTTGTTTTGCTTCGCTTTTATGGAAGCTATAACAATAAAAGTCTGTGATGTGCATATAAGTAGTATAAATAGAAGGTATATTTATACTATCAAATAAACAAACAAAAATAAGATAAGATAAACAAACAAACAGAAATAGGAAACTATTTGTCTTTTTAATTACCATGATATCTAATTTATTGAAATTAATTAAATTTGAATTGCACACACACACACAACACACATATATATCATATATATTATGAAAACTTTTTTTTTATTTCCAATGACAGATTATGAACAGTTGCAGCAAAAAAAACAACAAAAAAAAAAAAAACATACAACAACAAAATAATACAACAAAACATGCTGAAACAGAGTTCATTAATCTGACAATGATGCTAAGTTGCAGATCTTTTAGCCACTAAAGTGTTACCAGGTGCACCACGGGGAGGTAGATCTTCTGCGCACCCCTTGATAAAAACTTGTTCAACAAATGCAAACCATTGACAGCACACCAACGAGTGGTAGGCGGAATTCCTGACGAAAACTAGGTTGCGTCACATTGGAGAAATTAAAATTGCTTAAATTAAATTATTTTTATTAATTTATGAAGTTATTTCAACTTAATAAATATGAAATCAAAATTGCTCATCTCATTCCTGACTCAGTAGCAATGCACACATAACAGCGTGCAAATAGAGAGATAGTATTTCGGTTTCGTGATGTTGGCGTGTTTTATAAGAAATGCTTTGGGAAACAAGGAGATTCGATGGCGATTGTGAGAGCGTTTATAGATGACTGGTATAAGTATCGACATGCTGGGGATTTTTATAGTTTTTCTACATTCAAGATACAAATTTCCGGGCAATCAGTTTTGAAAATCCACATGGGTATTTACGACAAAAGCACTGTTGTTAGCATACTATACGGAACAATATTTAAAAAAAAAGGAGTTGCCAATCTTTATGTAGTTTCGGTTGACGTGAGGTCCATTGTAAGTTTAGCATGTAGAGAGAAAGAAAGGGTAATGTTCAAATTCACTGACTTCACCCATTGCAGCCATGCTTTCAGAAACGAACAAACTCAAGACAACTACCCTTAAATGAGCCTTACGTGGTTCAGATTCGAATCCGTTATGGCATCAGTTATAGTTACTAATTTCGGAAACGAGGAAACTCAATGGGGATGGAAACAACTTCGGTAACGCACATCGCATCTATAATCAGGCTGCCTTCATCTATATTCAATTTTCTCTGTTTTCTCCCGTATGTCTCGCAAATTCTAGTCAGTTAGCGCTAAAGGTCTTCTCGAAAGGCAATGTCCTCAAATCAATTTGGCCAATGTCTTCCCCGACATTGACTGTTCTGTATACCTTATAGAACACGAAGCCCAACAATGTTTATTGCAAAAATATGTTATGTACATAAATTAAAAATGACATACTGGCAAGACCTTCAGTCTTGTGTTTATTTTAACGCATAATACAAAAAGGAGATTTGTTAATATTTGTACTTGTTAAGTGAAGGACTATTTTTAAATCTCCAGTAAGCGTTTTTCACGAAAGAAGTTGATAAACATTTGAATGTTTTCCTGTCTTGTTTGCTTTTTGTGTCATCGACTTTTTTTTTTGTAAAGAAGTGAAATCGGATAGTTTTAAGAGATTTTTGCATTAGAATAAATTTTCGTCACATAAAAAAGTGTAAAAGGCATAAATGACCAAAAACCCAATACAAGCAAAATCAAACTCAGGAAGCATTTACAGAAGCTCATGAGAGCGAGAGCAGGCACAGAGCCAAGTGGCTGTTTGAAATCTCGAGCCAACTGGCGAGAAGAGTGTGTAAGTAACAGATGGGCACGTCATTGACTGCGCGAAAACGACCATTCAAGCAATGTTTGCGAGT